>PVIR01011133.1:0-47967 GCA_004026965.1 Petromus typicus | reverse complement strand
ATTTATTTTAAGGCCCAATATAAAAAGCTATCACAAAATGATTGGGTTAAATTAAGAAAGGCTGCAAGTCTAATTTAAAAATGAAATTAGCAGAATTAGTTTAATGAAAAACTGGTTCATGTTTCCTGATCACAATGAGAGAGAATGGGCGAGACATTCACTTCCTATTTTCTGCCAGGTCCCGACAGACTGCCCTTCCATGGCTGGCAGATGTGTCCCCACTCCTCTTCTCGGCACACACTCTTCCTCTGCCTTTCATTCGGTTCCACACTGAGCCTGTCACTTTTGTGTGACCACAGCTTTTTATAACATCCTTCAAACTGAGTTTGACTCATTTAAGCCTACCAGGTTTTATTTCTTTGACAAAGGCAAATTCTGAGAAAATCAATTCTAAAACTTATATATTTACAGGCAGACAAATTTACCCCTTAATTGATAGGCATGGCAGAAAGTTAAAAAGGCATGTAAGTTTTATTATTTTTGTATTTTAAAATGAAAATATTATCCATTTTATCGACTGTTTAATCTACACATTAGGCCTGCTAATAAATGAGAAATCTTTAAAATAGGCAAAGTATTTTTGACAATTTATAAAATGACATAGCTATCATATATTTGACACACATTGGAAAAATTTGTGGATCAAAATTTTGGGGATTATTTCAGCACATCAAATTTCATAAAGTTTTCATTTGATAGTAACTTGTCAAAAGCATATGCAAATCTACGAGACTATGCAACATTCTAGTCATTTAAAGAAATACTGTTAATATAAAGAAAAAGATAAAATCACTAATTCTAAAAAATACAGACAGTGAAATCTTAGAAAGTGTTTCTAATTTGTTGTATAAACTATCAAATATTATTAGAAACTTGAACAAGAAGTAGAATTTTAGTTGGGCAAATAAACACTTGGAGATAAATACTGATTATCTTTGGAAATAGCATAGAGACCAGAGGCAAGTGATTTTACATAACACAACAATTCATTGACTGCAGTGGTGGATGATGTGAGCACAGGAGCCTGGATCTGCATCAATGTGTAGTTCTGATGGTGACTCAGAGCGCGCTCCTTGAGGGCAGCCAGCAAGTGACAGGTTTACAACACAGTGAAGGAAAAGTGATAGGAATTTATAACAGCTTAGTCTAATATAATACAATAATTTCTTCTCAACTGCTTGTGTGTTTGGCGCTGAAAAAACAAAGAAGGAGAATAAAATTTAAAAAAAAAAAGAAAAAGTGGTACAAAACAGAAAAGATATCAATAGATTTATCATACCCCAGATTAAGAGGGGAAAAAAAAATAGAATTCTGAGGCTCAGAGAGTTCAGGAGCTGAACTCTAAGTGCAAGTACAACAAAAGCTAAAGAATGAGGAAAGAAGATCTAACACCATGAGGCTTTTTTTTTTTTTTAAATAAAATACCTAAGGTGTAAGGTATGAAAAAGATAAAGGAAAAGGCTTGTGACCAGCTTCTAGGTAGATGATTTTAAAACCCAAGTAGAAGGGGCAAGCAAGGGAATTTAGTTTAGGTAGAAAGTGTACTTTTGACTTTTTCTTAAATTGGAGCGAACTTTGTTTCTGTAATGTTTTTTTTTTTTAATTATTGAAAAAATTATCTTAAAATTTTCTTCCCTCAATCTATACAATCAGAATCCTATCAGATTTGATTTTATAAAAAATTGCAAAATACTATTCTAATACACTAAAATTAAGTCATTTCTCTGATAGTGCTAAAATCCCTGTATTATTTGGTAATGTGTTTGCTTAAAGTATCTAAGAATTTATAACATATGTTTATAACTATGTCTTTATATTTTATTTGTAAAGTTTAAAAATTTAGTCACTTCTTTGCTCATAGTTAACCTATAGTGTTTTGTTGTGTAAATATTATCTATATTTTTACTTGAGTATATTTTACTACTCTTTATAGAAAGAATAATCACAAATCTATGATTACCCTGAAAAGAATATGTTATTGTTCTCAGTCATGCTGACAATATTTATTACTGCTCAAACTATATATTAATAAAATGTCCTTAAATTAGAATGGACTGATTCAGCAATAAATAGTCGTACCATTCAGTATCATGTGGAAATGAAGGAATAAATTTCAAGTATATTCAGTGATGAAGATTAATCTCAGAGTAGTAATACTAAGAAAAATAATACCAAAAGAAAGATAAAATGAGTAGCTTTATTGCATGTAATTGAAACTAAAATATAGGCAAAAGTCAAAATGTAGAAGAAATCATATCACAACTTTCCCTCATGCGAATGTTGCTCATGGATAATCTACAGCAATTTCAGGGGGCTCCCAGGGATCTATTCACTGAACAGATGATAGTTACACCTGTTTGTAGAGTCTGTAAAGACTCACAGGTGCTTAGCTTATTATTTGTGAAATTCTATAATTTGAACACTCAATACAAAATTTTAGAAAACATGAATTATTTACAGATTTGAAGAAACATATTGGTGACTTCCTGCAGAGAACAATCCCTGTTCACCCAACTTTCATGCCAATTTGTGTGTTACACATGGTATAGGGCTGTAATTTGGTAACAGTAGTTTTAGTAGAACCTCGGCCTCCTCAAGTTCATAAAAAATCAAACCCTCAAAACCTACATAGTCTTCTAACTTCATGCTCTCATTGGGCAGAGTGGATTCTGTAGGATGCTTATCTTCAAATGGAGAAGTGAAAACTCTCAGAGAAAAGTTTAAATTATGTTTGCCTGATCCAGGAATTTCAAAGTTTCCCATTTACTTAATATCTCTTTATGGCCAAACAATGGAGATAGTTTAGTTGCAGAAAATTTCATTAAATTAAGTCATATTCAGTAGCACTTTATTTCAATCAAATCTCCTTAAATTTTTTCTTGCTATGAAATTATTATATAGAAGTTTAGATCATTGACTTGTAATAATTTATCCTAAAGAAAGGATTTTATTTGCATTGAAATCTGTTATTTTCAGATTTGAACTTAAAGTTCATTGTAGCTTTTTCATGTATGAACTCACAAACATGCACACAAATACAGAGAAGTGCATATAAATACAGAGACATGCATTCCATTCACACATTGTTCCACATCTACACATTATAAAGTTAGTTGGTTCTAACTGCATTTTCTCTCTTGTGTTGACGATGCTTTTCATTTTGTCCTTACTATTAAGAGCTCTCTCATAAGTATTTTCTGTAGGTGAATTCATCTTGACACAGATTTTGAAGACCTGAAATTCTACTAAAAAAGTTCTCCAACCTTAAGAAGGTAAAATAGATGACAAAAGTAATATTATACAAATTAGACATATTTTTTTTAATTAGAGGATTCTTTATTCTGTATAATACCACATTGTTTTATGAGGGTCACTTGAGGACCTAGGGCTGCCGTATACTCCGGGAATGTGGGGGCTTCAGCCAAAAGTAGCTTGTGGAGATGTACAGGTCATGGTGCTCCCTGTCCTCTGATGACATGATCTAAGAATGTTTTTGTATTGTCTTCCTAGAAAGTTTACTTGTAAACATTCCATCTTCTTTTCCCCAGGGTGGCTGTTATGGCCACAACCTCCACATGTACACTGTATAAGCTTGTATAACTCTAATAACCTTTGCAATCAGCCACTCGTTGGTAGTCTTTATTACCTAGCTGTCAATTATTCAATTGTCGTCCCCAGGTTTGAGCCACCAACTGATAGCTAGCTACGAGCCATCCGGTGGTAGAACCATTGTCTGTCCATGTGCTCCTAGTCTCCTTTATTATTGAGGGAAGAACTCATTATTGTTATTCTAGTGTGAGAAATTTAAAGTGTAAATGAGGTACAAAATGTATGAAAAATATTGTGAAATTGCAAGAAAGTGTTCAAAAATAATGACTGGATAGGGACAGGGAAAAGCAGAGAAGGGAGAAAAAAACATTTGATGATAAAATAAAAAAATGGGAACAAAGCCTATGTGTATGGTTGTGGGGTTTCAAGGGAGGGTGAGGGAATGGGAAAAAATGAGAATCAAGATATATTATATAGAAATACAAATTACCAAAGAGGGAGATGATCATAATATACTCTTAAAATGTACCAATGAATTCAATTTAATTTTTTTTCTTATAGCATCTACTATGAGGAGGCAATAAATCAAACCTCTTTACTATCTAAATAATTTTATATTACAAAGAAAAGAGACTTCATTTCCTTTATTACTTAGAACCCACCGATTTTATAAGGATAATTAGAAGCAGGTTATAGTTTTCAAATAAGGCATGGAGAGACCTCAGTGGACTTGCATTACATCTAGAGCAGACTCCTTCCTATACCCAGAAGTGTTTATGAATATAAATTATTTTTTCAAACTCTTCACTGTGTTTATTTGTTTCTAATTCTTTTGTGGTGTTCCTTTTTTTTCCTTCATTGAAATCTTAATTGGCACATTACATACACACATCATGACTGCACTCAACAATGAAAATTTGTACATGTATGTATATGACACAACTTAATTCTCATTTTTTCTCATCCACTTACCCACCCTACCACCCCACCTGCTATATACATAAGCTTTGTTTCCTTGCTTTTTATTATAATCTCATTATTCTCTCCTCATTATTTAACTCTACACCACATTTCCCTTTGAATGCTAATTATAAGTCATCAAATTTTGTTCCCCTGGTACTCTAATGTATAATACTTTACAAGAGCATTTTCATTTTGTGGACAATCAAAGGTAGAATAGCATACACTCTGGAATTTTCATGATTTTTCAAATAAAATTTCAATTTTCAAATAAAATTTAATCCTATGGGGTCATCATAGAAAAAGTAGAACAAGTTATATTTTCCTAATAACTAATTTGGGTTTTAAATCACTGAAGTTGTGAAGTTTAAGTCATTCAATCAACAGTGTAGATGCTAAATAGAATATATTCATAGATAAAAATGAAGCATTGTGGTTTATTATATTTCTGTTCTATAGGGTGCACTTTGCCTCATTTGTGATGACAGATGCTGTATTTGGTTTATCTGTATGTGAGCTAATTTTCAGCATATATTATTCAGCATGTACTGTGTATTATCAGAACTAGGTATTCAAATAATATATGTAGTGGAAAAATGATTAATGTGCATAAGTGCATAAATATATAAGTGAAAAATCCACAGGGAAGTATAAGAAGTATGCTGAATAGACAACACATTAAAGTTAATTTAAGATAAAATAATAAAACAAGTGATAATATAAAATAAACTTTAATGTAAAATTAGTTCATATTTTATTTTCAAAGAATAAAAACAGCCATTTAAATTATATTCAAATCTCTGAACATTACTACCATATTTTCTTTGGCCTTTGTATCACTACTGGAGAATTGCACCGATTTTATTGAACACTTGAAAATTAGTAAGCAAGTTAATATTATTCTCTTTATGTTGAATAGGATCATTACTTTCTGCTACACATAGCTTCCTCTCATATGTTGTCATAGCACAAATAATTGAAGATAATAACTTCAAAGACCTCTCTGGCTTTTTAAATTCCTTGGTGCATTTTAAGTATACAGTATGATGACATCCATCACTGGGATGCTGTACCTTTACAACATTTTAATGTTTTTCTTCATTTCCTTGCCCTCTCTTTAATCCCTCCAACCCTCCCCATCTGTAATCACTGTTTGAATTTTTCCTTCATTTCTTATATTTTTTATTTCCCTTCTTTCTTTTTCCTTCAAATCGTCTCCCTTGTTTCCCTTGCTTCTTGAACATCTTCCTGTTTCACAGTTCTGTTATACATCACTGCCCTCATGTAGAACATCAATTTCTCACACCAGAGAAACAGTTTCAGACTTACATATGTGTCCTATTTTTTCACGCAAGAATATGGCCTCCGTGTGCTTCCATTTAGCTATTAATATCTCTTATGTATCATTCTTTATGACAGAGTGTAACATCTCCATTAGAATTCATCACATATCTATAGCTTTTTGGGAAAAATTCAGCCAAATAGCACATTTAAATCTATTGAAGATGCTGTAACACTTAATTCAAACGTCACACTGAAAAATTTAAAAGCGGTCCAAATTCATTTTTTAGATTTAACAGAATCTGGGGGGAAAATGTCAGGAGAAAAGGATAGGAGAGGAGGGAGGAATATATGGAGAAGGAAAATCAGGAGTAGGAAAAGGAGAAAGGAAGCGAAGACAAGAGAGGACAGGGACAAAACTCAAGAGAGAAAAAGCCAGCAAGAACCAAGTATATTTTAATAACAAGTCCTTTCTCAAAATCACGTTACTGCTCAGTCAACATAATTGGCTCTCAGAACTGTTCGTAGGATTGTTTTCATTAGCTTAACATTGAGATACATTTAAGCCATATAAAAGTTTTTAAACTTAAATGAGATAATCAAGAGTATTTCTAGCGATTGTCCTAAAGGAAGATATTGTCAGCATGTGGAAAATTGCACTAATAATTTCCTCAATGTGTGCACTTTACTTTGTATGTTATGTCATTGCAATTTAACTGTTTTATGCTCAATTTCCTTTTTAATTTTTATTTTTTATAATAAAACATATTTATTGGTTTACTTTAGGAGTGTGTAAATATAACATTCATCAGAGGGAATTTGCAGCTGTGCTTAGTACATCTAGCCCCTTTTTGCCTACTTTTTTTATTCTGTATTTTTAAAATTCTGTACTTTTTATGTTTTAACTGGTTGGATGTCTCCAGAATTTTCTGTATGCTAAGCCCCCATCCTTATTTTACATTATGGATTATTTTTAATTGTAGCTAATATTGAAGTATGTAGATCTGCAAAGCATTTTACTTCCACATACAGACCTGTCTTGCTGGAATGCAAAATAAAGAGCCTGGCCAGCTACACACATGCATATAAAACAATGACAAGAGGCCACAAAGAAACACATAACTATTGCTTACTTCGGTCAACATCTTAGCTCTGCTTAACTTTGACTCAGGTACTGAGCAATTTCAGAACCTTGTTTCCCCTTATTTAATTACTGTTTTCTCAGTCTAGTGAATTACAAAGTATAATCACAGCTCTTTATACTGAGAACTGTTTCTGGCACAATGAATATACATCACCATTTTCCTTACTCATATGAAAATGATACTGTCCAGTCGTATTTTGATCAACACTAATAACATATCCAAAGAAATGCAAATCTGCAAAGTGATCTCTCACATTATATTGGAGTGAAACTCAAAGCATTCTTAGAATACAATATCTTTTTACTTCTTTTTTTTTTCTATTAACTTTGTCATAAAAGGGAAATTATGTGAAGTTCAAAGGGTCTGTCTGATTTACTTCACATAACATTATAGTTTCAAGGTGCATCTATTTCCTTACAAATGCCTATGTGTGAATGAATTTTTCAATGATAAATTTTATATCTCAATATGAGTTCTTATATAATGTTTAAAAATAAACTGTTCCCCTCATAAATATCTATAAGTCTTGGTTCTTTTGTGTGGTTGTAATAAATAAGAAGTAGATGTTTTCGGTAAGAATTTTTTGAATGTTTTACAATTCTATCTGCATGATATCTGATTATGAATGCATTTCTGGTATCTTTATATTTAGCCCTTTAATTGGGAAATTGGACTTATGTAGCAGTTACATTATGAAGAGGGAAAAACCAACTAAATAAAGAATATAATGGCATTTTATTTGAGAAATTATTTCTTCTTATTGTTCAAGTATATTTTATTTTAAAAGATGTCTTTGCATTTTAAGAGTATATGACTCATAATACTTTCTAAGAACTTCTTTTACTATTTATGATGCACATAACTTGTTCAAAAAAACTAAAGAAAATATAAAATCAATAAAATATTATGAGAATCTCTTAAGGCAGAATTGAGTCCAGATAATGCAGACTGATGTTAATTAACACTAAAAGGAAGTAAAAATTTAGATGAATTTTTAAATTTAATCCTAACATAAAAATTGTAAAAGCTGTGAAAAGATGTAAGAAAAACTATAATGTCACTAGTATTACTAGAAACTATTTAATTTGAATAAAGTTCATTACACTAGGGGATCTGAATTCATTGTTTCACTTACTTTTATTAAAGACAGTTCAAATTACTTCACTTCTCATTAATTGTAAGTTATAATATAATTTCCTATGTTCGTGAAATTTTATCTCATATCAGTGATATGTTAAAAATCTTGGTAACTCACTTAGGAAATATCACTTCTACGCAACAATCCAATTACTCTCTCCTGTTAGGAAATGCATTTCTGTGTTCATAAAATGCTACTTAAGAAAGTATCCTAAATTATTCAATACTATAAGGCCTATTCGGCATACCTCATCTTCTAGCATACATTGTTTGAAAATTAAATATCAAGTTCGGATATTTATATCAGTAGTCAACCCCAAATTCATACACAAGAGAAGTTTTAACACAAAAACTTCCTTTTTTGAAAGAAATAAGCCCCTGTTTGTAATACATAATGATTACATTTATCGTGAAGAATTGGAACACATTCAAAATGTACATCAGTTCATCTTTTTTCCCTTTTCCCTTCCACCTTTGTTCCAGCATCAGTTTCATTTCTTATAAACTCTCATAGAATTAGTTTTCATATATACAGATCATGAGCCAGGTTAATAACACAAAGAATATATAAAATACTAAAGACAATTATACTAAATCAAGGTGCACTGCTTCCAACTTAAGTATATTTGAGTTTATTTGTATTTTTTTTTATTAATATATATGTTCAATATAAAATATATGCATGTTTTATGTGGAGATAGTTAATATATCTTAGTTATTTTTTATCTCCTTACTGTTTCACCCCCTATTTCATGTCTTGATTCCTTATTTTTTAAGAAAGATCTGTCTTCCTATTATTGTCTATTTTTTTATTTTGCTCTTGATTTGTACTTTGAGTTTCTTATATAAGAGAAACAATGTAATATTTAAGCTTCTCAGTTTTATTTCATTTAACATTACAGTCTAAAGGTACAATCATTTTCTTACAATGACTCAAGTCTATATTTTGTTACCAACAGTAGAACTTCACTGTGTGTAAATACCGCATATAAACCAGCAATGGTCAAAGACAATCTGGTACATTTGACTTTAAAAACTATTATCTAATCTAAACTCACAGCTTTCATGTACTGTACACTTATGGGTACTGTACAATTTGAATATCAAAAGAATCAGGGGTGATAATTAAAGAGGCAAATTCTAAAATATAGACATGTTGAATATTTGTCCTATTGTATGACTGGAGATACAGAGTACAACTCTATGAAAAGTGATACACTCAACTGAGGTCATTTCAGGTTCTTCTTCTGCTAGGATGTGTCAACTTTGGCCTATAAATTTTCAGTTCCAATATTCCATAGTGACAACGAACACTGACCTCATCTATACTTGATTTTGTTAGCTAGCCTGGACTGGTACACTACATAGAATACTTTTTCACCTGGTCCCAAATACGATTAACGATTTTCACTTGGGTCTGAAGCATAGATTAGTTTTTATGTATGTATGCTTTCATATAAGTGTAAATATCGCATAATCTGCATTTGTGTGCTAGTGTGTATATTTTCAGGAGAATTCTTTTTAGTTTGAGACTAGACTGTACCTCATACTGAGGCCCCATTTCAAGGAAAAAAATGAAAACATATGATAAAATTTATATTAGGTATTTATAATCTACAATTCTTCTAGTCTAGAAATTCATTTTATCATTGAAGTAAGTGAAGCATCTCAGGGATATTTGGAGATAAAGTTGATAAAGTCATATGCAGAGTGCATGATGGACTCATTTTTATATGCTTTCCTTCTAGATCATACTTCTTTTAGTTTTCTTACGTTACAAGTAAGTAGAGTTAAAGAAGAAAACATTATTGATGCACTGTACCCATTATGAGCCTTAATGCTTGTATTATTCCAATCTCAAATAAGCACAAGTTTATGTCTAAGGTCAATAATTGATGAGTATAATGATTTTATTATTCCCAAAGATGATTGTATATTGCAGGCTGTAAAGAGTTAAGCCCAAAAGTGACTTGTTGGAGAAGCAAGTCCAGCTGAAGTCTACATGCTGAGGTCATAGTAACTGGGATCCAAATTCCATTCCTTCAAATAAAACCTCCTTAACTAGAAGGAGAGTGTTCTAATTATAAGCATTTGTTTTTCTATTCTGTTCCTAATTCTACAATGCTTTATATTCTTCTTTATGTGGTTTAGTTATATTAATTTCCATAGAAACTTCATGACTGTGCATCCTTGCTCATTGTTGTACCTTGCATATAGTTTGCCTTTACCCCAATAGATTACTAATAAAAGTCAGTGCCTTGGATTATCCAGCACCTTTGCCTGTTGCACCAGCATTACTCATTCTGGCCCCTGCATGTTTCTCTCATAGTTCTATCTTTTTTATTTTTTTCCCTTGAGGTCTTTGTCATGTACTGAGTACAAGATTAGAACTTACTGCAGAGCTTTCCAATAACACTTCAGGGCTCCCCTCCAACAGGTGGCAAATGTTACACATTTCATAAAGCTTAAAGAAAAGGGTTTAAATACTTTCATTATTAAGAAATAATAAATGTTTGTGTATATACCTACCAGAGCAATAGACAGGCCACCTGGGACCTCCAGTCCTAGCTTTTTGAGAAATCTCCACACTGATTTCCAGAGAGGGTGTACAAGCCTACATTCTCACCAACAGTGGAGAAGGGTTTCCTTTTCTCTGCAGCCTCAACAATATTTGTTGCAGGTTAATCCTGAAATGGCAGCCATTCTTTGTGGAGTGAGATGAAATCTCAGTGTTGTTTTCATCTGCTGCATCTCTCAAATGACCAGTGATATTGATCATTTCTTCATATACATCTTTGCTGCTCTTACTTCTCCTTCTGAAAAGAATCTGTTCATTTCAGATGCCCATGTTTGAATTGGGTCTTTAAATTTGGGTGTGCTGATTTTTTTATAAGCTCTTTATATATTCCAGGTAGTCCTTTGTCTGAGGAACAGTTGGTCATGATGCTTTCCCATATTTGTTGGTTGTCCTTTTCGCTGTTGGTGGTTTCCTTTGCTGTGCAGTAGCTTTTTAATAAAATGTGATCCCATTTGTTGATTTCTTCTGCCAATTCTTGTACTATAGAGGTTTTGTTCAAGAAATCTTTCCCTCAGCCAATGTCTTCAAGAGTTTTACCTAACCTGTTTTGCAGCAGGTTTAATGGATCTGTTTTAATATTTAGGTCTCTTCTCCACTTTGATTTTAGCTTGGTACCTGGTGAAAAAGATAGGTCTAACTTTAGTCTTTAGCAGACTAAAGCC
Source organism: Petromus typicus (assembly GCA_004026965.1). Taxonomy (NCBI): domain Eukaryota; kingdom Metazoa; phylum Chordata; class Mammalia; order Rodentia; family Petromuridae; genus Petromus; species Petromus typicus. The sequence goes on along the minus strand of PVIR01011133.1, from coordinate 36,655 downwards.
CAGTTTTTCTAGCATCATTTGAAAGAATTAAAAGATTCATATCAGAAAGACATGTATGCATCCATGTTTATAGAAACTCAGTTTGTGATTGTTAAATCTTGGAATCAACCAAAATATACATCAACTGGAGACTGGATAAATATTTGGTTCTTTTATAGAATGGAGTATTATTCTGCCATTAAAAAGGATTAGATTGAGTTATTCATACTTAAATGGATGTACCTTGAGGATATCCTCATAAGTAAAATAAATAGGTCAGAGATGTGTAAATGTAGTATCTTTTCTCTGGTATGAGAAAATGAAGTTGTAAATGAGTTGTAGTATGTATAGCTGATTTTGTGAAACAGAAAATATTTAAAAAGAAAGAGGGTGTAAAGGTAAATAAGGAGGGGAAACGAATGTAACAGTAATAAAGAAAAAAGGAAATAAGGATTTTGTATATATAGGAGGTGGGGATTTGCTGGTGGGGGGAAAGGGGTAAAATGAGAATCAAGTCTTGTCATATTCTGGTACAAATTCTCAATTTTGGATACGATAATGATGTGTATTCATATTGTACCAATGAAGCTTAAAATTAGAAAAAAAAGAAATAATATATGTTTAAGGAGATAGCTGTTTTAAACTTCTACACACATTGCAAAATATTTACATGGACTTAGACATCTTGTGGCTCTCCTTCACATAGATGATGTTTCATTTGTGCATAAGTTAAACAAATTTAATAAAATATATTTGATTATTTCAAATATAACAATTTTATCTTCATTTGCATGCCTCATAATTCTTTGCCTTACTGTAATTAAGTTTTTAAATAATTCAAAAATATTCTGTTTTTAGTTGGTTGATAAGTGTTGCTTTAAATTCATTAAGGTAGTTACTTTGTACCATGGCAGAGAAGAGGACTGAATTATATTTGCCATATATAGAAGGGAGAATGAATATTCAAATGTAAAATGTAAAATGTAAAATTTTAAATGTTATTTTTAAGAAAAAATGCCTCTTATACCAGTATTTTTGCAATTATTGGAGAAGAAAAAAGAAAACGCAGGGGAAGAGCTAGGAGAGATATAAGTTTCGAATGGACTTTGAGAAGTTTTCAAAATTACAGAAGTAAATATCATCAGATATAGGAAATTGAATACATATATACACACAGACACATAGTCCAAACAGCCAATATCTAATATAATTAAGGCCTTCTGAAAAAAAATACGTTGTATCCTTCTCTGCACCAAAGAGTGACTAGTAATGCATAAGGAATGAGTATGAATATGTCCCAATCAAACTCTTTTTAGGAAAAAAATATATATGTTTTTATGTCCTGCACTTTGCTTATCTATGCTCTGAAAGAATGAGAATAAGATTATTTTCTAAACAGCAAAAATGCAAAACAAATGAAATTTATGTAGAGTACTACAAAGGAAGAAATTGGCAATTAACTCTGGCCTATACTCGTGCCTTCAGATTTTTCAGTGGAGCAGTTATAACTCATTAAAAAAAAAAAAAAAAAAAAAACATCGTGATACCACAGAAGGCATCACAGCAGAAAGTTCAGATTTAAAGATATTATTTTTGAAAGAAGAAAAATACCATGATACTATAGTTTGAGATTTAAGAAAAAGTTTTATAAATGTGTCAATGAGCTTGGGTTAACTTTAGTTCTGTAAAATAAATGATGGAAATATCCTTTTACTAATCAAAAATATTAAAGAATTAAAATGTTGGTTATTACTAAATGTTAGGAAACAGGGACTCAATTTGTAGTATAATAAAATCTGGCAGTATAATGTGTTTATTGCTATGACAATGGTGCATAAGAAAGTATCTGCAACATTGAATGGCTAAAGAAAGTAAGTTTTCCCCTCTCCAAAGCCTGGATAAGTGATTTAATTATTTTTTCCTTCTCATTTACTTTAGCCTTCATTGTAATTTAGATTAGATAGGATGACTTGGTTCTTGCTTTGTTGTGTCTTATATCTTTCCAAAAGGCTACTGTTAGTATGTTCTTGTAATAAATACAAAGCCACGAGAACAAACAAGATCTAGCTTTAAAGTTTCTTTCAAACTTCTGTTTACATTCATTGTCCAGGATGCCCTGGTCTGCAAGTAGTTACAATGCTGAATGCAAAGAATAAACTTTACCTTTGAATTGAGATTCATTTAAATATCACACATCAGAAGACATGGAAAAATGCTATGGTGAAGTATGAAACACATTAACCAATGACAAAAAATAGGAAAAGCAGTGGTTCCGGTGCCTGTCTTGCAAGCACAAGGGCCAGGGTTGGATCCCAGGTATCCACATACAATCCTGGAGGTGAAGACTCAAGCCTAGTAGAAATCAGTACCACATACCACAGTGCAGGGAGTGGTGGCTCACGCCTGTAGTCCCAGCAGTCAGGAGGAGAGACAGGAGGATTGCTGTGATATAAGTTGGAGGCTGAGCTCAGGGACAGCCTAAACTACAAAGTGAGACCTTGTCTCAAAACAAACAAACAAACAAACAAAAACAATCAACCAGTTATACAGCAGAATAAAAATCAAGACCAAAATAATCAACATTCTAAATCTCTTGATACAACTATTGACATATAATTGAATATATATAATATAGTTTAAGCATAAAATATGCACAGACTACTCTTCATAATAGAAGATAACCAAGCCCACAATGAAGGTATAAATCTTGTATTAGAAAAGGTTAAATGAACAATAAAATATTCATGCAAAGGATGACTGTGTGATCACTGCAAACTAGTGCAATGAAAAATACTTTTAAGTGAAAAGCAACACACAGAATGCAATAGATATTACTATATTTTGAAATGATTGTGTGGCCACATCTTCCTAAATAGCAGTTTAGGTGCTCAAAGTCAGCCACTGGCTTTGTGCAGGGTGACAGTGTGCAAGTATTAATGATACCATAAAATAGAGCAATTTCTGTATTAAATTATCTTCTACATAGTACCTCTTTCATGTTTTTTGAAATCATATACCCTCAGTATGCATTTTATAGTTTACTTATGTATTTTTCATGCATTGGTTTTCTGATATTTTTATGCTACTCTTAAAAGAAATGACATTATATAATAATTAATACTAAGAAGGTAAATATTTTAACATATTTTTACTCTTTGAATTACTGAATAATTTTAAATTTTCTCTTACTTTTCAGTGGGTTGACCTCTGCTTGAATTGATTCAAGGTGGAGCAACCTGCTGACCTTGAGGAGCTGGAACACTATGAAAATGAGACTTCTGCCATCTCAGGCAGAGAAGAATGTTGCCAAAGAAATGAGAAGGATCATCCTGGGAACAATTTGATACAGCTAACAACTCAGCATAATTGTCAATATGCCTCTCTAATCTAAAATATGCACACATGTTCAGAGAACCCAATGCCTTTTTGCTCAACAAAAGTGGGAGTTTAAGTAGCTTTGGGATTCTACCCCAGTGGAAGTCCTGTGGCACACTCTCGAAGATTTCTCTGCCTCTTGTTTTACATTCATCTCTCTAATCAGGGTTTGCAGATCAGAAACTGGGGAATTATGATGAAATATATTGTGATAACTGAAGATAAGCAACACTCAAATAATTCAAAATATGCAACACTCAGATCATTTGAATTTCCCAAAGTCCTAAAGGCATGTAGACTAAATACATGAGTATATGATGTATGGAATTTTAATTATATATTAAGGTCATTATTTCTTTATACTATTTTGCTATTGCATTGTCAACTCTCCTTTCAAAAGAAGTAATGTTAATATTTTAGTCTTCTGATTATTGTATGGAGGGAGATGAATCATAGTTTATTAGAAGTACATAAGATTTAGGACTAACAAGAAAAATTTTAAAAATTATTTTTATTAAATGGAGTTTATTAGTACATTTTAGGAATACATCATTTTCACCTTCATGATTGGGGATTTGTATCCGTACTTGATGTATCTTGATTCTTATTTTTTTCCTATTTCCTTTGCCCTCTTTCATCCCCTCCTTTCCCCAAATACATAAGCATTATTTCAAAAAAATTCTTATGAGACATCACTTAATCTTCAATTAACTACTCAAAAATTTTTGTACTTCCTTTATATTTCTGGAATATGGGGAAGAAAGGTGTAAAGATTGACTATTAGACATTGATAGTATGAAAATATTGGGAACTAATTTGTACTCTGTTCTACAAGAAAACAGTTGTTGATATTTCTGAGTTCTTACTATTTGATATCATTAAATACATTTAATATTTCTTAAACTGTCATATATGAAGAAAACTTTTCCTGCTTGAAATATACTTTAATAGTTTAGACAGTTTGTATAAATTATTTTCAATTTTAGTGTTCAAAAGATAAAATTTAATATAAATGAATAGAACCAGAGTTATTTTAGGCTAGTCTCATGCTATTTGCAAGACAGATGGCAATATTTCTAAAGCTATAAATATAAATTATACTTTATGTGCCATTGGGTATTCATATGCATAATTTCAGATGTATTTGACTACTTATTTTTCATAAATATGTAAATATTTTGTTTCATCTTTGGGGACTAAATCAATGTATTACATCCAAATAATAATCCAAAGGGAACAAATATCAATTGAACTTGGTTCCAGAATTTATAATAAATATAATTTGCCAAAGTATATGACTTTCAGGCTCTGACTTTTCAAAGTGAAAGAGAAAGAGTTATATCTAATTTTCAAAACTAAAGGTATTGTGCATTGGTATTAAAGTGAGAAAATAAAGGAGAACACATTTAGGGATAAGAATTTAAAGAAAATTCAAAATGGAAACTAGTAATATGAATATTATAATGATTTTTTTAAAAACCCACATTATTTATTTTCTCCCTTTTTTTCTTAAAGGGATTTTAGTTAAGTCTATGAAAATAACCTTCTCAATATTAGTTTAATTTATATGGACAAAGAGTTTATGTGTGAAGTGAATGAAGGGTTCTATTAGGACCTAATGACAGCAGCTCGTCTGTGCATCTCTTTGTGTCTGCATAAACCAATTTTAGATTTTCTAAGTTGGACAAGAGTTGACCTTTTGTGAACTTTATCTACAGTCATGTCCACGATGCCCTTGCCTTCTTACCCAGATGACAACAGATATTATCAGATCTTAATGAAAATCAAATTTATCTATATTCCGTAATTAGTTAGTAAAACTAATTAATTGAAGACCTAGAAAACTAGTGTTAAAGGTGATTAAGGCAAGTTAATGATTACAAAATAATTATATATCTACAGTGAACTTTAGAATTATAATTGGGCTGTCTGTCCAAGTTAATTAGATAATTAGCACACTAAAACTGTTGGAAAACTTTCAGCAGTTAGAGAAGCAAAGTCTTCAAAAATCACACATTTTTATGTGTCTTGTAGGATAATTTGATAACAAATCTTCTGAAGTTAGGAGGTAAAGTGTGATTTTCATTATCCACAACAATTAGTAGAAATCCAATTAATGTTGTTACTATTAGTTCTTTTCCTTTCTGAAATGAATGCCATCAAAATAGCAGTGAATGTCAACTTCAGTAAAAATTAAGATGATGTGAATTTTTGCTTGGCCTTCAGCATCTGTAGAAATTGGAGAATATTACATCACTTTTAGTCTTTATGTTCTCTGAGTGTAAGTAAGGAAATTTTTGCTAAATAATTGAATGACTACTCTTACAGACAAAATCACTTTATTTTGATGAATCTTTGACGCTTTGAACAAGTCTTTATTGGAATGGCCTCAATATTTATGGCAGTCAGAACAATATCAATTTCTCCTTTTTTATTGACATAAATCTAGATAAAATAACAAGTAATATTGAGGCATCTAGTTTATTTCTTTTTTTCTGGTTAAGATAAATATACTCACAATAATATATAAACTTTTAAAATAAATATTAACTATATTAATTATTCCACTAATAATCATCTCTTTGAACTGTAATCAACTTAATAATCTGTTGTAAAGATTAGATCCAAAGATATATCATAACTTTACAATATATTGCTGCAATATTTTGCCAAAGGGAAATCCAATACATATTTGTGGAATAAAAATACAGAGTTCAAAGGCAAAAATTTTTTTTCGTATGAGGAATTCCATGAACTTCAAAATGGATTTAAAGTTTATAAATTAAGAATGGAATAATGCTTATATTAAGTTCTGATTTACAGATAGGTATATAATGTATATTATATATTATTTTATTATATTGTATTAAAGTAATATATATCAATATACACATATATGTTGATATTCACAAATGAGATCATACTCAAAATGTGTCATTTTAGCATATGATGATTGAATTTTTTAATCTTTATTGGTACATTACCTATACGCATCATGATTGCACTCCATAATGCGGATTTGTACCAGTATAAGACGCAACTTAATTCTCATTTTTTCCCATAGCCCTATCCACCCTACCACCCCCCCATATACATAAAATTTGTTTCCTTACTTTTTTGTTACAATCACATCATTTGATTAATTTTTTTTTCTGATTGAGATTGTTAATTACTCAGGAATTTTCAGAGGAAAAAACAGAAAACTGTACAAACTGTGCTAGTAATAGAGCTGCAGATATTCCCCAACAATCATAGTTCTCAGTAATGAAAAGGTTCAAGCCTGCTCCCAACTAGCGCATGAATAGAAGTAGGTGGTTTGGGGTTGTCAGAGGAACAGGACCTCTGTACAACGAGAGAAACAAAAGCAACATTTTAGGAATTCTGCTTCCGCTGATGTCAGGCAGCTGGGAGATGAAAAGTTTGAACATTACTACATTGCAAATTGAACATTGTTGAATTTAAGAAGAAGGAGAAATATTTTGGACACAACTGCATCAAATTTTTTCAATACTAGAGAAATTTCTTCAAATTCTCTCCAACAGGAAAACTGGGACAAAGGTGTAAAATAAAAAGGACCAATAAAAAGGACATTATATCTGAAACGCCAAAGTTTAAAGGATAATATTTTCTGGCTTACTTACACTTCCCAAGTTAACAGCACTTTCTGTCATGGCAAACTGTAGTCCCAAATCCTTCAGGAAAAGCATACTTGAAAATAATTTTCTGTATGAAGGAAAAGGCAGTGTTACTCTGTTAAAAGCAAAATATATGGTCAGGAAAAAAAGTGAATACAATGTTGATCAATGCAATATATAATTCATTGCCTTTATAGTAAAATTAAAAGAGATTTTAAGAAACTCCATGAAATTAAACAAGTCGATGTGTTATTTCAATTGAAAAAAAATACTTTTCAATTACACAATTGTAGGAGAGGAGTCTTATTTGTAAATATTTGATGCTGAAAATGTAATATAGTTTGAAATATAGCATTATTTCACAGGGAGAGCTTATGGTAAAACTTCAAACAAAACTTCTGGGTGTGTGGGGTAAAATACCCCAGGTTTAGAGGAAGTATTAAGCAGCAGATATAATAGGAGGATTGGCGGGGTCCTCCCCAGAATGACTAGAGATGTAAGAGGCCAAATGCAGATAGCTGAAACAAATTCAAATCCATGAAGTTCAGCAGCATTTGATCCCTGTGAATTGTGTTCCTAGAGATCATTAGATCATGCTGAGGGCTGCAGGAAACTACTTGGTTCATGCTGTTTTTTTGTTTTGTTTTGTTTTGTTTTGTTTTTGTTTTAATTTTTTTCCCCCAAAATGGGTAAAGCTTTTAATTTTAGAAAGATGACCCAGATGTTTCAGTCTCAGGGATTTTAGGATTTGGAGAAACAATAAAAAGCCTTGTAAGAATAAAGAAATGATTTAAAGTATATGTTTTAATCCAAAGAAATATGTGTTTTTAAAAATCCATGTAGGAAGAGGAGTATGCACACTGAGACTCTGTATTACAGTTTCACAATTACTTAAAATACATGATATCCAAAACATAGAAACTACAATTTCAGAGAATTGTTGACTCCATGACTGGTTGACTCTAAGGCAGGAACAGCCCAACAGAGGAAAGCTGTTCACCCTCTGACAGCCAAGAAGTGCAGTGAAGATAGGGTAGGCAACAAGAAAATCCCCTTCCAAGTAATCCACCCAGCCACTGATCACCAACCAAGCCTCGTCTCCTAAAAATATACTCATTCATCTCTCCACTCATCAATGGATTCATCCGTATAGCAGCGTAACATCCCTATCATCAAATCATCTTCCCAAACCCCTAACAGACTAAAGAAGCATTTTGGGGTGGGACATTTTAGACCTAAACATAACACACTTACACAACAGAATTAAGAGTCATATACTGAAATCCAGACTGTTAAATTCATACGTTTCCACACCCTCCACTGCACGTCTCCAGAGACAGCCATGATTTCCATGCAGTGTGATGAACATCAGTAGATACAACTACTATGCTTCAGTCCAGTGCTTTCAGCTAAAGAAGAATGTGTCCTGTACACAGATCTCAATTTGACCGAGTAATGACTGGACTTGGAAGATGTTTTTTTGGGTTTTTTTTGTTTGTTTGTTTGTTTGGTTTTTTTAAAGGTTTTTTGAGACAGGGTCTCGTTTTGTAGTTCAGGCTGGCCCTGAGCTCAGCCTCAAACTCACACCACTGCAATCCTCGTGCCTCTGCCTCCCGAGTGCTGGGATTACAGACGTGAGCCACCACGCCCGGCCCTGTGGTATGTGGTACTGGTTGCTGCTGGGCGAGAGTCTCCACACCAGTATGGTATGTGGTGGCCAGGGATCGAACCCGGGTCCTTGCTCTGGCAAGACAGGCGCTGGAACCACTGAGCTAACTCCTCGGCCCTGTGTCCCAGTTTTCGACCCACAACCAATTAGAAATGTATATAATGTTGAGATTCTAACAAAAAAGTAAGGAAACAAATTTTATGTATATGGGGGGGTGGTAGGGTGGGTAGGGCTATGGGAAAAAATGAGAATTAAATTGTGTCTTATACTGGTACAAATTCCCATTATGGAATGCAATCATGATGTATATATTTAATGTACCAATAAAGATAAAAAATAAAAAAAGAAATGTATATAATCAAATTATAAATCTCCTAAACAAATATGGACATTTTCCTCGTTATTATTTCCTAAGCACTGTAGTACCATAAGTACTTTACTTTATGTTGATATTATTAGATTTTATGAATAATTTAGGGATGATTTAAAATAGACAATTGTTTTTAGTGCAAATTCCATTATTACACCAATTTATAGAAAGAATTTTAACATCCGTAGATTTTGTTAATCATTAGGGGAAAGGAAGGAAATTTTCCTGAAATTAAGACTCTGAATTATGAGGCTCAACTCTATAAGTTTTTGAATTCTAAATCTCAACTTTGATAGTTTATATATTTTGTTTATATGTGTGTCTTATGTTTTAGAAAAAATCTGAATTCTATCAGTAATTTTTAGAAAGTTTTACTTTACTGCTATAAAATCAGTTTATTGACCAAAACTAAATATTACAAAAATAGTGTTGCCTGTTAGACAATGCATTCTGGTTAACTGAACATAAATTTTGCTAGTTCTTTTATTTAAATACTTTTCTGTTATTTTTAGACAGATTCTCAGTGACAGTTTTGGACTTGAAAGCATGATGTCTTCTGTAGATCTTATTTGTTTATATATGTGTTAAACTGATTCTCATGAATTTGCCTCTATAATTTAGAATGTTCTTACAGAAAATACAGAGAGAGTTAGTGCTCCTGATCATATTGCTTTAAACGTGGTGGGAAATTTGCTACTGAATTTGGCTCAAACATTTCTTGTCTTTATATGTTTATGTGAAAAACAGCAGAAGCAGGAGAATCACCTTAATCTTCATCTTTTGTCTACTGAGATGAGAACCAGGACAAGTGGTTCCTTCTCACCTATCGTGGAGGAGATGCAGGTGTCTACAGATGTACCTACTATTCTCATATCCTTTGAAACCTTTTGTCTTTATCCATGATGGTCTTACTGGTTACAGCAAAGAAACAGATCAAATTGAGTACTTGGTCTTCAAGCAAGTTATAATAACAACTGTGGAAGACAAGGGAAGAGGACACAGCCAGAACCCTTGCAGAAAGCTCTAGTTTCTCGTGAATTCAGGCACACAAAGCAAAGCAACCAACAAACAGGCAGAAAATTAGACCTAGAGAAAAAACTGACCTCAAGCTAGACCCATGCTGCCCTGGGCAGCAAAAAGATGAAATACCCAAGCTCACCACTCTTTTTGGGGGCATCAAATGCTACCACAATCCCAGCATGCATAAATCAAGACATATGTCAGCAGTTATGTAGATGACATTCCCATAATGAAGGACAGATATCAGCAATAATCCTTGTAAATGAAGATCTCAGTGCAGTTTTTTTCCCCAAAGCATCACAGCATGTGGGACCACCAGAGTCCCTTCCACTACCAGGGGGTGAAGACAAGAGTCAAGTCCCCAAGTCTATCTACAGTACTCAAAAAGCAAATGCTTTTACTTTGCATATATTTATAATTTTTCCTACCTTACTCAAAATTCTTAAAAACACATGTGATTACCCCTGACTGTATGACTAAATATTCTTACTGTGGAACTTTATTTATTCAGCAAGAAATTTGAAGGACAATAATGCATGAGGAAGTGTTCAGATTCTTTTTGGAGAAACAGCTAAACAACACAGACAAAAATTCTCAATGAGGAGTCTAAGGTTAATGAAAATACCCACTTAATTTTGCTTTGGGTATTTTGTCACTTAATTTTACTTAATTTCTCTGTTGTAAGGAACAGAGAAACCATAGGAAATTAGAAATCTAACACCCAGTGGCACCTCTTTTATCCTTAACAACAGTGTTGATGAACTTGCCTCTTGAATTCCTTAGGCTCAACCCATAGGCTACTACTGCAGTACAAGGGAAGATATCCAGCTTGACTTTCCTACTCAGTTCTATGTCTTAAAGTATATTTTATTACATACATTTAAAAGGTACGAATAGTAACAAATGCTATAGTCAAATTGAGTCATATTATTTTGTTAGTTTTCACTCCAGTTTTTCAAAAAATCACACAACTATAATTCTATCACTTATTGAGCATTCTTGATCAAGTACTATAGTCCTTCATAAATCTGCCACTATATGGTAGCTGGTCCACACATCTTCCATGGGATATTTTGTTTATTTAATATATAGACATTTTTAAACATAGGCATTTGAATATACACAAATATCTAATATTTTATTTTATATGAATTTTGCATTGCATTTAGATGACTTTTGCATTTAGGTCAGGACACTATATTTCCAATATAACCTTAGGTATATGTCCTAAAGAATTCCGTACAGCATTTGGCTAAGAGAAGAGTAGAATGATTCTATTGCTACTATGCAGAATTTAAATTTGATATAATTTATTAGAATTTCCCACCACAGATTTTAAACTAAACTAATTTTAACACTTAAATACAAACACAGTAATTAAATTAGTGTGCATTAAAACTCTGCAACCCCTGCAGTCTATGATGCAGAGGTTAGAGGACTATGGGTTGGAGCCCAACGCTTGCACATTAGTGATTTAAGAAGGATTTACCTCAAAAAACAATTAGAAATCCACTGTACAGAAGTCAGTGCAAAGGCCTTGGGTTAATCCAAAGCACCAATTAATAAATGTGTTGTGAAGGAATCGATCAAAGAATGAAAATAAATCAATAAAACTATACCTGTTAATCAGGTACCAGTATGTGGCAAAAATAGTTGTGCTGTAAATTATAACAAAAAGGAAACTAAATAAAATCTTATAAATAAATACCTAGAAAATAGATGAGATTAAGTAGATAGTAATCTAAAATTTATTTGTGGGTTGCTCAATGAATATATTATTTGATTTTGAAAAATAAATTAACATTATATTTCCTAGAAATTTGATACAGAAAAGTATTATGATTTTATATGAGAAAAATAATTTTATAGGTAAATTTTGATGACAATATCACATATTTACACATACTTTGAAATGTGAGATGATATTATGATTTATTTTCTGTGCTATTTGGGGCCTCAATAATAATGAAGTACTGTTGGCTTTTTTTTTTTTACATTAAATGGGATATAATTAAAATTTTAATGTTGCCAGATAAAATATAATTCAGAAGCCCAATCAGAAAGTGGCATAATATTAATTCCAGGTATTAATTCACCATACTGGTGAAGTTGCAATTGTTTGAAAATGCAGATTGACTCATTATTAAACAGGACGGTGCAACCCACCCAAAGGCAAATGCATTTCTTTTTAAAATAAAAGGCAGGGCCAGGGATATAGCTCAGTGGTTCCGGCTCCTGTCTTGCCAGAGCAAGGGCCCAGATTCGATCCCTGACAACCACATAACAATATTGGGTGTGGCATCTTTTCTCTGGTATGAGAAAATGAAGATGTAAATGAGTCCTAGCATTGTATGTTATATATTGTGAAATAGAAAATGCTCAATGTAAAATAAGGTGAAAGGGGACAATGTTTAGATTGTAACAAAAAAGTAAGGAAACAAATTTTATGTATATGGAGGGGTGGTAGGGTGGGTAGGGCTATGGGAAAAAATGAGAATTAAGTTGTGTCTTATACTGGTACAAATCCCCATTATGGAGTGCAATCATGATGTGTATATTTAATGTACCAACAATATTGGGCGTGGATACTCACCCCAGCAGCAACCAGTACCACATAACACAGTGCTGGGCATGGTGGCTCACGCTTGTAATCCCAGCACTCGGGAAGCAGAGGCAGGAGGGTTGCTGTGATGTAAGTTTGATGCTGAGCTTATGACCAGCCTGAACTACAAAGCAAGACCCTGTTTCCAAAAACCTAAAATAAATAAATAAATACATAAATAAATACATAAATAAATAAAGTAAAAGACACATACTAATCAATTAAAGAAGCATGTATTTAGAAGCTTCATTGAACCAAGAAGATATTCTTAATTATTTAACATCGTTTTTAATTTCTACACAATTCTCCTTCTTTAATATGTTTACAAATCCTTAGCAGTCATGAGTAAAGTTCAACACAACCGGGTGTCCACGATGGCGGGGTCGCCTCTGCCCTTGACTGCTGAGATCAGCTCGCGCCTTCTTCAAAAAAATGCATTTTTCTTTCAAAAAAATGAGAATTAAGTTGTGTCTTTTACTGGTACAAATCCCCATTATGGAGTGCAATCATGATGTGTATATTTAATGTACTAATAAAGATTTAATAAATAGATAAATAAATAAACAAATAAAAAGAAAACAAACAACAACAACAAAAACACCCGCAAAGCTCCTTTGTCACCCAGATTATTCTCTTGTGAGGCATTTGTAAGAAGCACAGTCTCAGAACTGTTCTGAGCCCTAGAACCAGGATGTTAACAGGAGTGTCAGGTGACCTCTCTGTACCTTACACTTTAGGAGCCACTTTTTCACAGGGACACAGCTTTGTATTACCTCCAATTACAGCCAGGGGGTCAGCTCTCCCACTCAAAAACATTCAGACTGCATATGATACTGCTTTTCCAAAGTACATTTATGCTCCATCTGTCTGTCTCTGTCTGTCTATAACTGTCTCTGTGGTTCTTGCACACTTTTTCTCTCTGTGCTAGCTATTTCTTTTTTTTTTTTGAAATCTTTATTGGTACATTACATATACACATTATAATTCCACTCCACAATGGGTATTTGTACCAGTATAAGACACAACTTAATTATCATATTACTTTGCCATAAAAATGATAAGTTTGAATCATTTATACTTAAATGGACATACCTTGAGAATATCCTCATAAGTGAAATAAATAGGTCACAGATAGGTAAATATCACATCTTTTCTCTAGTATGAAAAAATAAAGATGTAAATGAGTTCTAGAATTGTATGTTATATATTGTGAAATAGAAACTACTCAAAGTAAAATAGGGTGAAGGGGGAAAATAATGAGATTATAACAAAAAAGAAAGGAAACAAATTGTATGTATATAGGGGGGTGGTAGGGTTGGTAGGGCTATGGGGAAAAATGTGTTAACTATTTCTTGAGGTTACTTTCCTTGTAGTCTTTCAAAGACTTGCTAATTACTCCATCATATCTATCTTTTGGACTTTGGGAACAGAGAGAGGGAGCCCAGTTCAGTGCAGGTTACATGCAGTGCTGCACTCCTGCTCTCAACGTATATCTTTCTTGAAAACACACAGTACAAATCAGACACGAGAGTATTTGGTCCCATCTTATAAACTAGATCAATCTGAACAGTCGATCGCCTGCGCCTCCCAGTGGTTTCTCTAGTTGAGAATTGGAATGTCCTAAGGGCATGTGTCACATTTCTTCTCATGTAAAACTTACACAGAACTTAACTTGCACCATTTCTGAGGTCCGGTGATGATGGGATAAATTCCAAGCTTGGGTTTTGTGACTAAAGTCAGAGGAAGAGCAGTGGGCCTACTCATTTTCACTGCAAATAAACAAGCACTTCTCCATCCGAACACAAAACCCAAACAAAACAGAACCTAACTACATAAATCAAACTTATGCATCTGAGGGCTGCATAGCTTGGCATATCTGACCACTGAAATTCTCTGTGACACTCCAGTGAGGTTGAAAATTCAAATGTTTTCTGGGGTCCTGCTTTGGTTTGACTTTATTATTTACTATTACAGTAATTCAACTAGCATTAATGGTGAATGATCTGGTTACTGCATCAAGGGTAAACATGTAGATAAACATGCAACTACATGAAATATCAAATTTAGTTCTCATACAATAGAACCTAGCATATTTTGCTGCTATTTGGCTCTTTTTGATTAATTTGTATTTACAATTTATACTTGTTACAAAATGCACATGCAAAAGATGCAGCATATTCATCTCTGAATCTCCTGTAAGCCTAAGAAATAAAATGTCATTGATTCTAATACATTAGCCTGCCAAACAGTATAACTTAGTTGATACCCAAAATTGATTTCTTCCTAAAAAATAAAGAGCAAAATGATATAATATTTTTAATATAATATAGAGATACATATAAATCATGGTAATATAAGGGAAGTTAAGGCTGAAGCATCAGTTGTACTAAAGATAAAAATAAAGAATTTTAAAAATTCAAATATTATAGAACTGTATGTGGGTTGAGGTTATATCATATTCAATTGTATAATAATATCCAATACTCCCATTCCAAAATTAAGAATATCTGACCTTTATAAAAGTTGTCCTCTGAAAGTGATTGTGCTCCTTTAGATTGCTTCATTAACAATATACAACATAAAAGATATTAGTTTAGAACAGATCAATCATTTCCCTGGCGAACCATTTTTTAAAAAATAATTAAACTGAAGTTGACTGTATTATAATGAGATACAATGAAGACCTTGTGTCACCTGAGGTTACATTGTATACAATATTTCTTTACATTGTGACTTAAAATCACCTATGGTGACTTCAACTACTATTGTAATACACAGAGTCATAAATAATGACACTTATATATTTACTTTGTAATTAATACTCTCTAAAGTATTCTTTATACTTTAAACAGTATTTTTATTTTTTTGCTCTTAAGATATTTCCCACCTGAAATATGGGAATAACTGAAAGATATATATATGACATAAATGTTAATCACTTTAGTATAAAATATGATTTATATTTTTGAATGATCCCACTCACCAGATTAAACAGGGCCATGAAACACCACTTTATATTATAAAAATCAGGATCAAAAATAAATTTTGAAATGCAAGAAAACTTGTTTTCCTTGATCAGATTTGACCATATTATTTAACAGAACTTTGATAATTGGCTTACATATCAGTTATAATTGTGTGAAGTGATTTTGGTGTAATGTTGCCAGTTATATAATTTGAATCTTGCAGGAACAGGAAAATGCTTTGGAACATCTTAAAATATCATTACTCTAATATGCTCTAAAATATTTATGATGATTTATTATCTTAGAAAGGAAGTACATTTGGAATCTTACTGAATACATTTTTTAAGACTTTAAGTTTTCATTTAGGATACTATAACAGAGAAGACTTGCTTCTTGAAATTGGTGATTATATTAATAAAGATGGTTCCCCTACCTCCGGGGTTAATGTTAGAGGATAACTTTCCTAGACACAGAAGTTCACATTCATTTAATAATCTCAACTGTTCCCTTGAGTATTGATGCTTAGCTAATGAAGTAAGCATTGGTTCATCAGGCTTCTCATTCTTGAAAAATCTGGACTGGAGATTAAACTGAGTTTGCACTATGAGATAATATGCTCTTTTTATTTAGTCCATTATCTATTGTTCTGCTTTCTCGGTGCTAGGCTTAGCAGGGCAATAAAGGATTAGGTTGTACTTTTCCATCTCCTGTGTGTTGTTCTTTTCCTAGTTGTGTTAGCCCCCGACAGGCACTTGAGTGTGCATTTAAAAAGTAATTTAATTTTACCATACATCATTTCTAAGATGTTATATCTATACTGATTTTATATTTTTGTGTCCACTGTTAAAACAAATGTAAGAATCTGTCTTAAAGTTTCTGTGTAGAAGAGTTCCTCATTCAAAATTAAATGTTATTGTGTGCTAAAAATAAACAAATGGAAAACTAAAAGAATAAAACAACACCCCAAACCCTTGTTACTTATATTGATCACAGTTGTCTAGACCAGTCAGGAAGTTCACTGACTGCCATGCGATGGCAGTTCATGGACAGATCCACTATGGGCAACAGCTTTCCACGCTACACTGGGTTTAACTCTGAGATTTTGAGGCTCTCTTACTTCCCTTCCCCTGACCTTCTCAAAACATTCTAATGCCAGAAAACTTTCACAGTGTGCTGAATTCACAGATAATTTGAACAGAAAAATTTTCAACTGCTAAATGACCGTCCATGACTCTGTCAAGTCTCGTGCTTCTCACCTCTCTCCTTCCAAAGTTTACTTTGCCAGAGTTTTTGAACGTGAGTGGCCATGAGCTCACAATTTGGACATGACTTCTCAGCTTTCCCACAGTCATGAATGACTGAGAGTTCATTTATGTCAGTATTGTATGTGTCCTAACACAATCATGAGTATTATGAAATGCATTTAACTATCTTTATACCATTCCTAGACAGAAAACCATATGAAATAAAATACATAATACTTTTACCACTTTTGTTTCTATTACCTTACCCCATCCTCTATTAATAGAGATGGATAGTGAAAGATAAGGAAATTAGCAAAGATATCCAAGCTTGGAGGTCAGCTGTGGTTGGTTGCGTGTTGGTATCTTTGACTTGGACCAAGAGCGTAAAGAATAGAGTCAGGACTTAGATTCCAGGGATGATTTCAGAGAATCATTACTCTTTTTATTGAGCAGAAGCATAGCTTATATAGAGGGAGTTGGGCCAGGCATTGAAAAAAAGCCTTACAGGTAATCTGTCTGTTGGTGATGGGGTGGTCAGCAGTTGATCCAGTCCTGATCTATCAGGAGGCTCTACACACCAGGGCAGGCATTGTGTCCAATGCCATAATGATGTCCTATAGTGAGCTATGGACTATGGTTTGGAGCACCCTGCTTAGCTAGACTTCAACATCACCCAGTCAGCTTCTTCTACTACAAGTGTGTTGCCAGAAAAGATGAAATAAAACTCATTTAACTTCTTGAGTTAATAAGGACAAAACTCTGTCTTGCTAACTCTGTTGGTACCTATTGGTAGAATATGCAGTGAAAAATGTTATGATCTTCTTTTAGTTAACTTAGTTAATTTTTCCTTTAATGACAGTAGCAAATAACATAAACTATTAGCTTACATTGCTCTTTGAAATTCTTATTAAACTAGGAACTATCATAAAAGCATATTTTTTATTTTCATTCACTAACATCAAAAAGGATTGAGAGACTGGTGACAAATTAGGTCTTTTTTTTTTTTTCTTTGAGCCACTTTATATCTAATAAGACATTTTGACTATATAAGAATAGAAATAAATTTCTTATAGTTAAATATGGAAAGGATTCCTTACCTTAGTATCCCAGAGAGTAATTACTAAAAACGAAAAAATTCTAAAGTAATCATTATTTGAAATTTGCTTGAATTTTATTACTTAGATGGCTATATTCAACTTTAAATCTTAACAGTTTTCTCTCCTACAGAGGCACTAGACCAGGACAGGTTAAGCATATTTAGTATTAACTTTTTTTTTTTTTTTTTTTTTTTTTTTTTTTTTTTTTTACAGGGTCTCCCTTTGTAATTCAGGCTGGTCTGAGCTCAGCCTCAAACTCACAGCAATCCTCCCTGCCTCTGCCTCCCGAGTGATGGGATTACAGGCTTGAGACACCATGCCCAGCACTGTAAGGTGTTATACTGATTGCTGTAGCGTGGGAGTCTCCACGCCTGGTATTGTATATAGTTACCAAGGGATGAAGGAGGGCAGAGGAGGGGTAATCGAAACTGGGTCCATGTGCTTGCAAGACAGGCATCAGAACCACTGAGCTAAATCCTCGGCTCTTATTATTTTTAAAGAAACAAATACTTTATGAAAAAAGTTTTCATTTTATAAGTATGAAGTCAATTATCACTACTTTACAAATTCCTAAAACTATAATCTTATTTGATTTTAAAAATATAGAATAAACTATAATATGTAGTATATGCATGTGAAAAATAATAGCATGCAATTTAAAGTTTATTAATTTAATTTAATTAATTAAACTTTAAAATTTATTAATTTGAAATTATTAATTTGAATTGTTCTTGCTCCAACTAATATATACATGATGAGGAAGATTATATCAGTATATTAGTATACATTAACAAATAATAGCCTATCATTTTACATTATGCTATAAAGTTCTGTTTCAGGTAAATATCTCTTTCCATAAATTATCTCTATATTATCTACCTATATAAATTATCTATATTATATATAAATTGTATAATATATTAATATAATATATTATCAATAACAATAATTATATAATCAATATACTGATATATAATGTTTTATAATAATGTTATATATTATATGACTAATAATTGATAATATATAAAATACAAAATATAATATAATATAATATAATATAATATAATATAATATAAAATTGTGGAATTTGAAAACCAAACACATAGTTCACATGACAATTTTAGAAAAAAAGAAAGGCTTAAATGACAAGCAAAATAAAATAATTGATTTGACATCACTTTGTCTTGGATTGGTTTTAGAAATTAATGTCTAATTGGGACACCAGAATAGAATTATATCATACATTTGGACATAAGTAATGGTTACACAAATTAGTGTTCTGACAAAGCCTCACTTTTTAGGAGGAAGAATGTAAGCAACTCAGAATAAAGTATTTTGCATTGCTATTTTGGGGGGTCCAGGCAAGTGTAAGTAGACTATGTACCACTCACTTTTTCTGTGATCAGCCTAACTCTAATATTTCCCCAGTGGAGATCTTCCTTCTAGTCTATGTAATGTTCTCCAGCCCAGTAAATCATCACTTTTATTCTTCTAATTTGAAATCTTCAATCATTTAAGGGCTTGAATTAAAAATAAACAACGACTAGCAATACTGAAAATTCTGTCAAACTGATTATTTAAAATTATGACTGGAAATATGTTATTATTGATGTTAGTGTAATATATTCTACTATTTTAGTTATTCTATTATTCTTATCTAAAATATGTTAAATAAAATGGAAGGATTTCTTCAGAGGTTAATATAGAAAACATTTCTGCTTCAAATTTAAGACTAAGGTTAAATTAGCTAAAATATAATACAAATTTGCTGACAACAGAGAATTTTGTCATCAGATTTACTATCAGTATGCAAGTGAATTTAATAAAATTAAATCTCATGAGAAAGACATTGGGGAAAAATAAAATTACAGATGCTAAAACACTATCACTTGCAATAGAAACAAAATCGATGAATATAAAGACTTGAAAACAGGAAAAATGAACTGAAAATTTTAAGGTGTTGTTAAAATCTCAGAGGAAATCATATCACAAGATTCAGGAAGAAAACTCAGAGGTTGTGTGAACCAAAACCTGAAAATAAATTATTAGTGTAAAAATGATTGCATGTGGAGGAGAATAAGCAAAAGAAACACAGAAGCTTCAATAAAAAGTCGCACTCCTTGGAAATGAGATGGAAAAGTTAATAAGAAATAAAGGGGGAGAAATAAACCAGGGAGAAGAAAAAGGAGCAAAAGTTTTAGAAATACATATTTAAAATACACAGCCTTAAAGTACAGGATGGGTTGAAGGAGAGGTGGCTGTCTCTGCTTTCAACATGATATTTTCTTAAGATTCAAAGTTACATACTACAAATAATTGCTACTGCTATATGTAATTGGTGCACATTTAAAGAGTTGTGGTTTGTCTAATGTATTGTGTATTTTATTTTCAGGGAGATAAATTCATCGACATTGAAGACTGATACATGTGCATAATTTTTTTCAAGCTTATGTTTGATACATAAATATTTTTGATTAATCATTTCTTATTTTTGGTACTTAGGTATTGTCAGTGTACAGTAGTTAACCATAAAAATAAAAGATACTCAATTTATTATAGCATGAATATAGATAGATAGATAGATATGACTGAGGATTTAGCTAAGTGGTTCTGTCTTGCAAATGCAAGGGCCTGCGTTCAGTCCCTGGTAATCACATACAACAATACTGGGTGCGGTGAATCATGCCCACCAGCAATCAATATCACATATCACAGTGCCAGCGGTGGTGGCTCACGCCTGAATCCCAGGACTCAGGAGGCAGAGAGAGGAGGATTGCTTTGAATTCCAGGTTCACTTGGTCTACATAGTGAGCTCAGGGCCAGCCTGAATGCAAAGCAAGATCCTGTATAATATATATATATATATATATATATATATATATATATATATATATATAAATGTATACTTAATCCAAGACACATATGTCCACAAGTATGTAAATATACTTATTTATTTATATAACCAATATTATACTATTAGTATCTTTGTCATTAAAATTCAAAATAATAGTATTTCTTTAAATTCTCTATTATTTCTGAAATTTTATTTATTTATTTATTTTTAGGTTTTTTGAGACAGGGTCTCACTTTTGTAGTTCAGGCTGGCCCTAAGCCCAGCCTCAAACTCACATCACAGCAATCCTCCCTGTGTCTGCCTCCTGAGTGCTGGGATTACAGGTGTGAGCCACCACGGCCAACACTGTGGTATGTGGTGCTGATTGCTGCTGAGCGTGAGTCTCCACATCCAGTATTGTATGTGGTTAACCAGGGATTGAATCCAAGTCCTTGCATTTGTATTTGCAAGGCAAGCACAGGAACCACTGAGCTAAATCCTCGGCCCCTCTTAAATTGCATTTCTAAGGAAGTTTTTGTACCTGAATCTACATCTGGATCAGCTCTTGGGTAGAATTTTAGTTTTGCACCAATCAAGCACACATTATTGTATACAAATGTAATTAAACATAATGCAGATTTTATTATATTGGAAGACTGTTCAATATATCTGGGAATTGTTTTTATTCAACTAATACAGACAGAATGAGAAATCTAAAACATACGTTTTTTTTTTTTTTCAATGAGTTTATTGTTACGTTTTATAATAAATGTGATTGCTATTCAGCTTGGCAGCAACTTACCCTAAAGAAATTGTACACAGTGAAAAATATTTATACATATCAATATTAACATACTCTTACCTTATAAATAAGCCTCCCCTCCCCAGCTAATCTCATGTGAGAGAACCTTATCTGAAATATGTCTATAATTTTATTCATCAGAATGAAAATCTGCTTCTCACTGTTTATACTTTGATCTATCAGATTCCACAATACAATTAATAAGAATAGTAAGTTTACCATCATAATATGAAATTTTATATTTGTGTTCAAACTGTTCCCTCCACAAAAAAGCTTACTCTATCCAACATTAAAGAGATATTTTGAGGGAAAATATTCTATAAGGACCAAGGTGAAAACAGCTGTCATGAAGAGATTTTGCAGGTTATATCAACAGATGAGGCAAAATCTTCAAGTTATAATGTGATGATTGTTTTCTTCAAATATTAGAAGCACAAAAATGTTAGTAAGCTAAGACCACAGGTAGCATATTTTCACTTTAAATAAAATATGCCTAGGTAATAGTAGGCTTATAGGGAATGAATTCATGGGTAATAAGAAATGTTCAGTGGTTCAAATATCTGCATATCGAGAACAAATTCAAACCCAGGATTCAATGACTGCAGAACCTATGGGTTCTTTTCACCCCCTTCTTCCTTTCCAAGACTGAAGATTGATTTCACAGTCAACTCAGTGAGCTACAACCTCTCGTCTCACTTTCAGGGGACTGTGGTTACAGGAGTATATCCCAGTACTGCTTCAAAGCTCAGTTTTACAATTCACCTAAGTAAGATGCTGTGAATATTTGGTCAAAGAAGGTCCTGTGTGGTATGCAGCATAAGACACAACCATAGAAAATTTTGACAACCTTTGGAAAATCATCTCTATTAACTGGGCTCCATATTTTACCTTGTATTAAATAATATACAGAATTTTACAACCTGAAATATCCTACAGTGCAGCTATCCAAAATTAAGAAGGTAAGATCAGAAATGATTTTTGAACACCTTATGCTTCCTAAGTACAAATGCATGATATGATGGGAAAAATAAAACTGGTTTAATATGAAAATGAAATGATTGATTATTATTTAAATGTAGGTCCTCATTTAATGGTTGAAATTACCATTTGGCCTAGAATGACATTATCAGACATTTATTTTAAACAGGCATCTTGTCCGTCTTTTAGACAATATTAAAGATAATTTAATCATAGCCTATTATAGAAGTATAAATGTACAGTAATGCTTTAGTTCACAAACTCTTCTGTACACCAACATTTTTTTTGACAGATGTAAGTATTCAGCAAGACATCAGTTTGTTTACAAACTCCACAGTGAGTGAAGAATATGACTGCATCTATCTTCACCAGAGTTGTGGAAAGAATTGTATTTGTGAACCAAGACACTACTGTATTTACATTAGCTGAACCCAGAAGAATAAACACATAAACAAACACTATGTTTTACTGTAATTAGAAAAAACTAAACGTTGAGAGGGAGAAAATAGAACACCAAGAAAGCAAAAGTAGAAGAGTAAATCTAGAAGATAGTCATTGATACTTTTTCCATTGACTTGGTACAAGTCTTCCTGAGTTCCACGAAGAAAAGATAAATCACTGGGTTTTTAAAGCTTAGCCTCAAAATTCATTTTAACAAAGTCTTTGGGGTCATAATCAGCAGGTTTGCATTTGCAAATTGGAAAATAAAAGGCAAATTTCATTTTTTCCATATATACATAAGCTTTGTTTCCTTTTTAAAATTGCTTCCATATTCTTTGTGGAATCAAGTCATGTCCTATTCTGGTACAAACTCTCAATGTTGAATGTGATGATGATGAGTATTCATAACGTACCAATAAAGAGTTGAATAAAAAATAATTTTTTAAATTATCTTTATTGGTACATTAAATATACACATCATGGGGATTTGTACCAGTATAAGACACAACTTAATTCTCATTTTTTCCCATAGCCCCTCCCACCCTACCACCCCCCATATATATAAAATTTGTTTCCTTACTTTTTTGTTACAATCTCAACATTGTCCCCTTCCACCTTATTTTACATTGAGCATTTTCTATTTCACAATATATAACATAATAAAAAATAATTTTAAAAAAGCAAATTTCACTTTCTGCATGTGAAACCTGTTCAGCATGATTTCAGGGAAAAACCCAACAATTTTTTAAATTGATAAAAATAATGTTGATGTCCTTCAAACTCTGTCTCTGTGTCTGTTTTATTGTCCAGTTTTGTTTCCTTTGCATCTTCAAATAGGTCCTCCATTAGATCCTATTTATCTTGATTTGATAAACAAAAATGAGTTTTCTTTCTAGAATTATGTGATGAAGATGTCATATATTTTCTAATCTAATTTTATATAACTTAACTGACCAGAAAAAAGAAGTATGTATAGCTAAGTGAGTAGTAGTCTATAAAAGATATGAATACATTTAAAAGATGATATGATGCACCTTTGCCCTTCTTTAAAATGTACTTTAATAAGTTTATATAATAATAACAATCACCTTAATGATCAGAAAATATATTTAGGAGAAAATTCACTTCAATTGTCATGAAAATTTAGAAATGTATACTTATTCTGTGTGAATAAAAAATCTTCCATATTTATTTTAATTTTAAAAACACATGCTAATGGACACCTCAAGATGCCAATCAATATTGACACTTAAAGTTTTCTTGCTTCTGTCATGGAGAGGCCATACCTTGACATTTCTAAGTGTGTGTTTTTTTCTTTCTGTAACTGTTTGGAAAGTACAGCTGTTTCGTTTTGTTCTGTTTCAAAAACTCAAGATCACCTTGACAATGATTGCCCCATTTGAACTATTTGAGAAAGAACAGCAGAGCAATTTTATCAAGGACTAAACAGTTTCAAATGTGTTGAGATACTGACCCGAGACAGCCAAATGACCATTAAACAGAGATGGGCAATTGTGGAATATGAAACTAATTTGAGAAATGTGTATTTTGACATTTTTTATTACACAAGTAGACATATAAACTTGCATTTCAATCTAGATACAGGAGAAAGTGACTCTGGCCATGAAAAAGATGTCACAGTTAAAGACAAAAACTCATTTATATAGATTTTCAAGTCACTAAGATGAAACCAAAAATACCAAAATGACCAAAGCAGGGAAATGATCAGAGCAAGAAGCCACTTAGAGACTGACCTTTGCCACTCTGATCCCCTGAGACACAGCTGGAACCCATACAAAGTCAAACAAACACCAATTAGGAAGAATTAACATGTTTAAAACCTGTATTGCATCTGAAAACAGGTAATGCACTAGCAATATCCTGAGCCTTTGGAAATTATATCTGGAAAGCATTCTAAATGATTCTCCTAATTTTAGCTCATTACTGTTTTAAATAAACAACCACATTGTTCAATTACATTGATTTCAGTCTGCAGCAGTTTGTCTGAATGCACACACCGAGTGCAGCAAAGAATATTTAAATTCTACATAGCACTTTGAAAATAAATAAATTATATATATATAAATACTTTTTCTGGTAGACATAAAATTTTCTACTTTACCTAATATCTTATAAGTCAAGTCATTATCAGGGAAAGGAAACTTTAGAAATCTTGGGAGGACTTTAATAAGTCGCTGTTAAATGTTCCTTTTGCGCCTAACTGCTAAGTATGAAGCATTTTAAAATATTTTTAATATTCCTGGAACACTATAACTCAATAAAAAATGGAAGACTAACCATGTCTAGACATACTCCAGCTCTTGAATTTTTATTTGCTACTTGATTAAATATTCAATTCTAATGGCATAATTACAGAAGTCTACACATGACTGAGAAAATTCATTTGTAAGTTATTCTTGTAAGTTTTCTTTTTTAAAAAAAACCTCTTAATCCCATTTATCACTACTTTTTATATATTACAAAAATGAAGTTGTATGTGAAATCATATCTGGACAGCTCTTTCCAATTTTACAATTGTCCATTTAAATAATGTCACCTTATTATTTTCCGATTTTCATTCGCAAAGTCTGCACTGTCTTTTCCTCAGAGGCTATGCAGATTTTTGTTAGATATAAGCCTTCTCATTTCTAACTTGAGAAAGTCAACATAACCCATCTGCTGCTTTCTCTTCCCAGCTGTATGCAGCTATGCCAAATTGCTACAAGTCGAGCTTTATTCCATCTTCGCAGGCTCTCTGTACCCAGTGCACTTCCATTTTCCTTGAGCGACTCACCATCGACACAAGTGCAGATGGTGTGGAGAGGAGAGCAAAACATTTGGGAACGTGGAATGTTAGGCTTGCAATGGTTTTGACGGAACTTTTAATTATAATTCGGAAAAGTGAATTAATTTAGTTAAAGAGTAGGCAGCGGTGCATCCAAATGAAGGTCTCTCTCAAAAAGATGCTTGACTTCTAGAACTAAGTTCTGTTTCCAAGTTTTTTGAGGAGTCACACATGTCAATGGCTTTATATTTAAAATTCTGCAAATTGAATTCTTACAACTCTAGTAATTTATCAAAATTGTTAATTGGAAAAATATATATATATTATCTAGATAGATAGATAGATATAGTGGTAGGTAGATAGATAAGTGGCAGATAGTGTTTGTAGGAAAATTCTATGCATTACTTGGTTTTGTCATTACAAAGTAGACCCTTGAAATATTTAAAACATCATAGGCTTGTGTTCTAATAACACTGATTTTAAATTACTAACTGAGAAATTAGACAAATCATTATGAACAAGGCCACTAGAATGTGCTTCCAACCTTCTCAAATGCTCAAATAAAAAGAACATGTGTGGAAATCATCACTTGAAACTGCCTATTGAATTAGGCATCTTTGAGTAACAGCATTCTGAGAGTCAAGTATTTATATACAAGTCATTAGAACTGCTTTAACTAATAAAGTATAATCTGTATAATGTAGTCCATTTTAGCTATGTAAATATTTGTGGCTGGCCGGTGAGTAGTCTTCTTCATGTTAAAATATTTGTGCTTCTACTTAAGACAAGAAGCAATATTTTTGGGGAGCAGGCATTTTACTTTAATGAAAAATAGAGAAGAAATAAAATTGTTTACTTTTTGAATCATGTTCATTTTTATATAATGAATGTGTGGCATGATTACAGACAACAAATGAAATGAATACATATTAGTGCTTAAGAATTGTCTGCATTTAAATGATACTTGAACTGTAGATCATACGAATTTATGGCAGAAACAATGTCCAAAATGAAAATGACTTCTTCCTATTAACAGTGTCAGGATATTTCAGGGTCTAAATGAATGTCAGCATTTGTATTGAAAAGACCCTCTTTAGTAAGTTGGAGCTTTTAATCTTGAAATGACTGGAGACATTCATCATAATTTAATGTCAGGATAGATACCATCATATCTCCTCCTTGGTGCTACAGATTTAAAGATGAAACAAAAAATAAACAAGTTTATCTGCAAGGATGTCAAACATTTCTTAGGATTTTGACTTGCTTGTCAGTTTACTGATTTTCCAAATGTCCTAGATATGCATTTAAAATAAATGTTAGAGAAAAAAGATATCTCTCGACTTGCAAAAGTTTAAGACAGAGTACACACTTGCTTAAAAAAAAATTACTTCTCACCACATTCAGAACAATTAGATAAAAAACATTCATTTTACCATATTAATGGAATGAGTATCACAGAAGTATCTTAATCTCCAAGCTGAGATTTTGTTAAACTCATTGATTAATGAAAGATACAAATAGATCTATGATTACTAAACCATGATTTTCAAAATGTGTTTTATTTTAGTATCATATTTCCACATTTTAAAATATTTATTTATTTTAAAGATTCAAAGAGTAAAATTTATAAATAAATTCTTATTTCAAAGAAAAATTTAACAGTTAATCTACTGCAAAATGCTCTTCTTAACATGGCTGAAATTTTATTTTGTAACTCCTTTCAATAAAAATGTATAAATATTATTATACTGAAGAGGTAAGAATTATTAAAAAGAATCAAAATACATATACCAATTTTTGGTAGCAGTGAACATTATGCCTTGTCAATGTAAATATGCTTTTAAATCTGTGCTGAGTTACTCATAGGATATATTTTAAGTAAGATAGTACAATGTTTTTTGCATGAAATCTAATTATATTTACAGATTTAGTGCCTGATTTCCATTACCTGAAACGTTTAACAACTAGTAACTCTATTAACTCATTCATAAAAAATAATGTAACTACCAATATTCAAACAAGGAAATACAGAAAAATCTTTCCTAAAAATTCTCATGCAATGAATTGATAATTCAAATTTCAGGTTATAGGTCACAAAACATTATCAGATCCTCTAAGAAGTATGTAAAAGAATATGTAAGTCTTTGGGAATTTTTTTTAATAGAGAAGAAAAAAAATTTTTTCTAGACAATTAAGTATCCCCTTCACTAATTCTTAAAAGGTTTAAATTGAACAATATGCTTGCTGTTAACAGCCTCATGATGATCTCATTTGATTGACCTAAGACACACAGAGAAACTTATGGGAGATCACTTAGCACACAGTCAGATGGGTCTTAACACTTCATAGTAACATCAGGTTGAGGACTATCCCCTCCTTGCCACTTGCTATCTATCTCTTTGTATCTTTACCTTGTAGCCTCTACTTCCTGGAAGTTTTCAGATAGGCTGAACTTTTTTTTTTTTTAATCTTTATTGGTGCATTACATATACGCATCATGATTGCACTCCATAATGGAGATTTGTACCAGTATAAGACACAACTTAATTCTCATTTTTTCTCCATAGGCCTACCCACCCTACCGCCCCCCCATATACATAAAATTTATTTCCTTACTTTTTTGATACAATCTCATCAATTTTCCCCATTCTTCCTATTTTACATTGAGCATTTTCTATTTCACAATATATAACATACAATTCTAGGACTCATTTACATCTTTATTTTCTCATACCAGAGAAAAGATGCGATATGTATCTATCTGTGACCTATTTATTTCACTTAGGAGGATATCCTCAAGGTATGTCCATTCAAGTATAAATGATTCAAACGTATCATTTTTAATGGCAGAGTAATACTCCATTCTGTAGAAGAACCACAGATTTTTTATCCAGTCTCCAGTTGATGGACACTTGGGTTGTTTTCAAGATGCAGCAATCACAAACGGGGCTGCTATAAACATGAGTGTACATATGTCACTGTGATATGAGTCTTTTAATTCTTTGTGTATATATCTAGCAGGGCAATGGCCTGGTCAAATGGGACATGCAATTCTAGCTTTTTGAGGAATCTCCAAACTGATCTCCACAGGGGTTGTACGAGTCTACAGTCCCACCAACAGTGGAGAAGGGTTCCTTCTTCTCCGCAGCCTCGCCAGCATTTGCCATTGGCTGATTCTGAAATGGCAGCCATTCTATGTGGAGTGACATGAAATCTCAATGTTGTTTTCATCTACATCTCTCTAATGACTAATGATGTTGAGCATTTCTTCATATGCTTCTTAGCTGCTCTTATTTCTTCCTCTGAAAAAATATCTGTTCATTTAAGATGCCCATTTTTGAATTGGGTCATTAAATTTGGGTGGGCTGATTTTTTTGAGCTCTTTATATACTCCAAATAGTAGTCCTTTGTCTGAGGAACAACTGGTAAAGATTTTTTCCCACATTGTTGGTTGCCTCTTTGCACTATTGGTTGTTTCCTTTGCTGTGCAGAAGCTTTTTAAAAGAATGAGGTCCCATTTGTTAATTTCCTCAGCCAATTCCTATGCTATAGAAGTTTTGTTCATGAAGTCTTTCCCTAAGCCAGTGTCTCTGAGAGTTTTACCTAACCGGTTTTGCAGTAGGTTTAGAGTGTTTGTTCAATATAGTTCTGGAAATGTTAGCAATTAGGCAAGATAAAGAAATAAAAAAAATAAAGATTGGGGCCGGGGAGTTAGCTCAGTGGTTCTGGCGCCTGTTTTGCAAGCGCAAGGGCTCGGGTTCGATTCCCAAGTAACCACATAACAATACTGGGTGTGGAGACTCAGGCCCAGCAGCAACCAGTACCACATACCACAGTGCCGGGCGTGGTGGCTCACGCCTGTAATCCTAGCACTCGGGAGGCAGAGGCAGGAGGATTGTGATGTGAGTTTGAGGCTTAGCTCAGGGCCAGCCTGAACCACAAAGCGAGACCCTGTCTCAAAAAACCTAAAAAAAAAATAAATAAATAAAAATAAAAAATAAAATAAAATAAAATAAAAAAGATTGGAAAAGAAGAAGTTAAATTGTCATTATTTGCTGATGACATGATACTCTATCTAAAGAATCCTAAAAACTCAATTAAAAAACTGCTGGACCTAATCGTCAATTTTAGCCACGTAGCTGGTTACAAGGTCAGTTTTCAAAAATCAATAGTCTTCATATACACAAACAGTAGACCCACTGAGATAGAAATTGGAGTCAGTCCCTTTCACAATAGCACCCCCAAAAATGAAATACCTAGGAATCAATCTAACAAAGGAGGTGAAAGACCTCTACTCTGAAAACTATAGCACTCTGAAAAAGGAGATAGAAGATGATATCAAAAAATGGAAAGACATACCTTGCTCCTGGGTAGGAAGAACCAATATTGTCAAAATGGCTATACTCCCAAAACTACTCTACACATTCAATGCAATCCCTATTGAAATCCCAAAAGCATATTTCACAGATCTAGAGAAAAAAATCCAAACTTTCATCTGGAACCACAAAAGACTTAGAATAGCCAAAGCAATTCTAAGCAACAGGGACATGGTGGGTGGGGGGGTATTACAACTCCGAACCTGAAACTGTACTATAATGCCACTATGATAAAAACTGTGTGGTACTTGTGAAGTAACAGATCTGAGAATCAATGGAGTAGCTAGAAGATCCAGAAACTACTCCAGATACCCTGAGCCACCTCATCTTTGAAAAAGGAGCCAAAAATCCTCAATGGAGGAAAGATAGCCTCTTTACCAAATGATGCTGGAAAACTGGGCTTTAACTTGGAAAAGACTAAAGCTAAATCTAACTCTTTCACCATATACCAAGCTAAAATCAAAGTGGATAAGAGACCTAAATATTAAAACAGACACTTTTTTTTTTTTTTTTTTTTGAGACAAAGCCTGACTTTGTAGTTCAGGCTGACCTTGAGCTCAGCCTCAAATTCTCATCACAGCAATCCTCCTACCTCTGCCTCCCAAGTGATGGGATTACAGGAATAAGCCACCATGCCTAGCACTGTGGTATGTGCTACTGATTGCAGCTGGGTGTGTGTCCAGTATGGTATGTGGTTACCGGGGATCGAACCTAGTCCTTGTGCTTGCAAGACAGGTGCTTAACCATTGAGCTAAATCCCTGGCTCCCAGGCTGATCTTTTTTCACTGAGCTCTTCCACCATGATATCTTTACAGCTCTCTGGGCAGGGGCTGAAGTCTCTGAAACTCTAAATTAATGAGAACTCTTCTTCATGTTAGGCATTTTGCTTACAGTAATAACCAAAATATACAAGGTCTGTGCTTCTTGACACAGGGACCTACTCTACCTGTCTCATGGGTAATAATATTTTTTTTTCTAATAGACACACCCAAAAACATTGCCCCTTCAGTGACCTTTCACCATCCTCCAAGTCCTCTCATTATGAGGTATGCTGAAGCCACAACCCTTTCTCAAACCACTGCCAGTCTTCCCTTGTAAATTATACTCAGCACAAGTTTTTCTTTTCAGAGAACTCTACTGATACCATCATGCCCTGGCAATAGGGGCTATCTTCTTCACTATTGTTCCACCAGATAATTATATTTGTAACATAATGTTCTATCATTCCTTTCAGCTTCCTCAAACACTACAAACTCTATAAGCCAGGATTATGTTCCTTTTTCTCAGTTGTACATGACCAGTGTCACTTCCACTGGCTGGTGCTCAACAGCTGAGAGAACTCAAAGTAATGTGTGGAGAATGGAGAATGTCCCATGATCACACACACAAAGTCTATTGGATGTGGGAGAAATTAACTTTGAGTTCAGGTTTGGGAATTGGCACTTTTACAATGCAACATTTACATGAAGCTTGTTTTCTCTGCAATTTGTCCAGCTAATAATCATTACTTGTTGTAGTGCAAAGTGAATTTTCTACTCATTATTTTATCTGTTCCTCATCATTTTTTTAACACTTAAAGAGTCACTGAATATCCATCTGCAATCTTGGTTCCTCATTTTCCGTTTTTAGTTTTGCTACTATTCATAAACATAAGCTAATCTTCTTATCAATCTAGAAAATCAGCAAAATATTATTTGCTGCATTTCATCTTTATAAAATCCTAAGAAATGGTTGTGAATATTGGACACTTTTAGAGTACATTAGAAATTATAACATCTCATGTATTACAAGCTCTTTATTATTTTCACATATCCTTTCACTGTAGAAATTGAAATTTATGACCTTTGTTTATCAAATTTTCTCTTCTTGCATTCAATTGGACTGAAACTGCCAGTTATAATATTTTGAAACAAAATTGCCCCAGAAAAAGAACTAGCTTATGATTAAACTTGAGTAGACAAGTTACACAAATTAAAACTTTATCTAATCTTGCAAGTGCCTAGAGATCATTATTCCTACCTCAGTAAACTGGGAAGCTGGAAAACTTAGCAATTCCTTGAATAACTAGTAGAAAGGATTTTGGAAAAGTAGTTGTGATGGCGCGTCCCTGTAATCCTCGCACTCTGAAATACGAGGCAAGAAAATCACAAGTTAAACCTCTGCTGGGCGATTTATCTAGTCAGTGAGAGCATATCTGTGAACAACAGCTAAAGCTTTATCTCTGGTTTTATCCCTACTATGGCAAAAACAAAAAACAAAAATGCTAAGTTTCTGGTTCTGACGTCAAAAATTAGAATCAGTTACTATTCGTGAAATTACTTGCTTAGAATATTGTCATTAAAGCAGTACAGAGAAAAAAAAAAAGTATGCAGAATTATATTGAAAAATACGCTCCTGACCGGTTACATGATGTATCCATAGGGTTAATGCATGATAAATATTTGAGAAAATTTCTACTATAAAATTTTAAAAATGTCTATTTTTCTTAAAGAAGTAAAATAAAAAGTGAATAATGCATAACTCAGAAATGCATTTGGAAAAAAAAAGAGGGAAGTGGGCAGTGGATGACATGATTCAACAATTTTCAATTGTCAGAAAATGTGCTGAAGTCAAAGCGCTTCTGTTTGTTATGACTGCACAATCTGAGCAAGGTAAGCAGAGCTCACTGTAGAGTAAATACAACCTCGCAAAAAACAATATGAAAACTTCATTTTAAGCACTTTTCACCGCAGGCAAGAATACATGGGAGAAATGTGAGCCTGAAAATGATGATAAAGCATGAATTCAAAGAAAAACTTGAACTTTGAAGTTGTTGGCTGCCTCGGGGTACTTTATAATCACTGGTTGCTATGTTGCAGGTTTTAATTATCTGCCTGTGTATAGAATAAAAATAAAATACAGAATCTAGTCATGGTAAAAGGGCATATTTTAGTGTCACAAATAAAGGAGGAATCCCTGAAAGGGAATGCCCTGCACAAAAACTGAGGAAATGAAACCCTGTGTAATTCTGTTCGCTTATAGACTTGAAAAAGGAAAAGGTTTCAGGATTCTCAAATAGGTTGCAATCTGCACTCTCTATATTCTTAGGAATTTGCTGATATTCTTATATTCAAAAAATGATAATTGAATAAAATGGTTAAAATGGTTCCGAATTAGTAATAGCAGGCATGCCAAACTCACATTGGAGAAGGTCAATACGCTTAAACTTAGGTCTCCAAAAATCAGTACAGACAAAATCACTGACTCCAATTAGTAAAATCAATATGTACCTAAAAAAAACATACCACATTGAGTAGGAACCAAAAGAAACAACAGAAAGAATGTTTCATTTATTTCAACACATTTGAAATTATAACAAGTATGAGAAATTGCAGAATGGACCGTATCATAGAAGGTTTGGAAATCAAAAGTATGAAAATTAATATTAAAATTTTTATTACGGTTTAAGTAACACATTCCACATATCTGAGAGCGGATTGGAAAGTGTAAAGAAGAGGTCCAGCAAAAAGAATAACATAATGAGATAAAGAAATAAGAAATATGGTAAGCATCTCAAGAGAAGATGGATAGTTAACATTTCTATTTAAAGTTACAGAAGTTATTAATGGAGGGATTCAACGTGCTACAGCTAATGAAGAACTTTTCAGAAATTATGTCACAAATTGTTAAAGATGACTTAGCTCCAAAGAGAAAAAGAAATATGATAAACATGATGAAAGTGAATTTATACTCAGATAAAGAAACAATGTAGAATGTAAATTCAGAAAAATGGGCTCATGAATAATCAGATAATCAGATAAGTTGATTTTAAAAATTATCCTATAACTCACCAAGGAATCCAAGTTCATAGAAGAGTTAAGTCAGATAGTTTACAACAGACAATTCCAATGTTGTTCTAGCTAATTAAGAGGATACATGAAGAGGAACTAGTACTTGATTGTGAGTTTTCTCCCTTGGAAAAATGAAATAAAGAAAGAAATGGAAACAAAGCTTATGCATATGAGTGATGAGAGGTTTTAGGGAGGGCAGGGCAATGGGAAAAATAAGAATCAAGATATATCATGTACAGGGAAAATTCTCAATGATTAATGTGATTATTCTGTGTAATTAAAATGTATCAATAAACTTAATAAAGAAAAAAAGGTATGCATTCAACCCTAAGATATAACTTTTTAACACTTTTGGGAAAATAGTAGGGAAGTTGAGGGGTCAAATGAAATTTCTACTTTTTTTTTTTTTTGAGGAATTTTTGTACTGATTGCCATAGTGGTTCCACCAGTTTAAAATTTACCAACAATATAGAATGGATTTTATCCCCACAGCTTTACTACCACTTGCTACTGGTTAATTTCTTGATGTCACACATTCTTTCTGGAATAAAATGATATCTCAGTCTTGCTTCAGTTTGCATTTCTTCAATATCTACTGATGTTGATAAGTTTCATGTGTGTATTGGCCATTTATATCATCTATTCATTTCAGATGCTCAGTTTTAATTGAGTCTTTAAATTTGGAGTCCATTTTCTGAAAAGGACCTGGGAAATATTTTTCTCATTCTCTCAGTTTTCTCTACTCTACTGGTGATTTCCTTTGATGTGTGTACTTTTTAAATTTAATATGATCCTATTTGTTGACAGTTGGTATGATTTATTATGCACCTGGGGTTTTGTTTAGAAAAGTTTTGTGTAAACCTGTATTTTCAAAGCATTTTCCTACATTTTTGTCTTCTTTCAACAGATAAAACATATCTGTTCTGATGTTAAAATTTTTGATCCAGAATGGAGTACTACTCTGCCATAAAAAATGATAAGTTTGAATCATTTCTACTTAAATGGACATACCTTGAGGATATCCTCATAAGTGAAATCAATAGGGCACAGATACGTACATATCACATCTTTTCTCTGGTATGAGAAAATAAAGATGCAAATGAGTCCTAGAATTGTATGTTATATATTATGAAATAGAAAATGCTCAATGTAAAATAAGGTGAAAGGGGACAATGTTGAGATTGTAACAAAAAAATAAGGAAACAAATTTTATATATATGGTGGGGTGGTAGAGTGGGTAGGGCTATGGGAAAAAACGAGAATTAAGTTGTGTCTTATACTGGTACAAATCCCCATTATGGAGTGCAATCATGATGTGTATATTTAATGTACCAATAAAGATTTAAAAAATTATTTTTGATCCATTTTTGTTTTAGTTTAGTGCTAGATGAGAAACAAATCTAGGATGGTTAGTTTCCCAGCACTATTTGAAAAAGAGTCTATCTTTACTTCAGGGAAGGAATTTGGTCCCTTTGTTTAAAATAACCCTGCTGAGTATGACAGAGTTGTTTCTGTGTCTTTCGTTCTGCTGCACTGACCCACAAGTCTGTTTCTGTATCAACACCATGCTGTTTTGTCACTGTCACTTTGTAGTATAACTTGACATCTGAGATCCCGAGGTGATGTCCCTGCCTGAACCTTGTTGCCAGAACTGCTTTGCCTCTTCAAGTTTTTTCTGGTTCTATATGACCTTTAGTTTTTATTTCCCCAGCTATATAAGGAATGTTGTTGATGGCAGTTGCTTTAAATTTATGTAACAGTGTTGGATTAGCCTGGTTCCAAAAGCAAAAAAGGACCCACCTGAAAAAGAAATATACCAATCAATCTCATTAATAAACAGGTGCAAAAATCCTCTACAAGATACTGGCAAACGGAATGCAACAGTACATTTAAAGATCATACATCATGACCAAGTAGTATTCACTCCAAGGATGCAGGTATTGTTCAACATTATCAGGACTGCACACTAATAAATGTGATAAATCACAGAAACAGAAACAAGGGTAAAAATCAAATGATCATCTCAATTGATATGAAAATTGTTTGACTAAATTCAATATTCATTCATGATAAACAGAAAGCACAGTGTGAGGAGAATAAGAATAGAAGGGTTCATGTCAACCAGATAAAACCCTCTATGACAAATCATATCAATATCAAAAATCAGAAGCAAGACACAAATGTCTGCTATCATCATTACCATCTGACATAGTTCGCAAAACACTGGCTAGGGCAATATCAACATAAGAAGTAAGTTAAAGAGGATATTATAGAGAAGTCAAATTATCAGTATTTATGAATGACGTGGTTTTTCAAAGATTATCCCAAAATTTCTACCAAAATGCTCTTCAAACTAATACCCAAATTGGTCACTGTAGCAGATACAAAGTCAACACTCAAAATCACTAGCATCCTATACACCAGCAACAAAATCACTAACAGGGAAATTATAGAAATAATACTCTTCAGAGTAGCCTCTAGAACAATGAAATAAATACTTAGTAAGGATATTAATCAGGGAAGTTAAAGGCTTGCACATTTAATAATTTATGTGAATCAGTACAGTATGCATAGTGTAAACATACTCTTTGAATGATCAGAATATATTAGATTTTGTGCAGACAAACGAAGGCAGGTTTTTTTGTTTTGTTTT
>PVIR01011132.1:0-48036 GCA_004026965.1 Petromus typicus | reverse complement strand
TAATTTGCACTGTATTCCGATTCTAACCTTTTTTGTGTTCAGCATTTTTTCCTTCTACTAAATTATAATATCCTTGCTGGTTTTATATATCTCACTGTGTTATATAGAAATATGATAAATACAAAAAATAAATAATGACTCAAACTGCTTAAAAATAATTTAGCTATTATGTTTTGAGAAAGGAAAGGGCAGATGTGGAAGTTTTAATGCATAAATTGTGACTTCTTGAATTTTTGTTTACTTTTAAACTTTCTTCCATATGATGGTTTAACTTTTTGGTCTTTTAATTATTGTACTTTTATCCCTCTCCAGGAAAATGCTTGTGCACGATGTGTGCTGAAATCATGCATTTGTTGCCTTTGGTGTCTTGAAAAGTGCCTAAATTATTTAAATCAGGTAAATGT
This sequence comes from Petromus typicus, assembly GCA_004026965.1. Classification (NCBI taxonomy): domain Eukaryota; kingdom Metazoa; phylum Chordata; class Mammalia; order Rodentia; family Petromuridae; genus Petromus; species Petromus typicus. Next base: position 47,632 of record PVIR01011132.1, on the reverse strand, counting down.
TTTAAAAATAAATCTTTCACTTTCAAAGATGAAATAACTTAAGATAAAATAATGATTTAATTGGAAGATGCTGTATTTCTTGTGGGATTGTATATTGTACCTTGAACCAATATGTATTTTTATTATATTCTTATGTTTTAAACTAATATGTTTTACCAAGGCTCATTAATCTAAGTACAAGGATAAGACATTAATGACTCACCTTCTCTAAGATATTTGTCTCTTAATTCACATTATTTTATTATTTTTTTCTTTAAACATCTTTCTACTCTAGATATTCTTTATTATAAATATTTAAAAGCTTTAGTTTAATGCAAAGCTCTTGTGATACTTGTTCTTTTTTTTGCAATTATTTACTATCATTCAAAACCCTAGGTGCTGGTACTTCTAAGCACAATGATACTAGCTTAAGAAAGACTATCATTGGAAGTGCAATTTTTTTAAAAAATTGTTTTTATTGTTACATTTTATATATACATTATGCTCACGTTCAACACTGAGAGTTTGTACCAGGACATGACACTCCTTGATTCTGATTTTTTTCCTACACCCCTGCCCTCCCTAGGAAGCACTATTCTTAAATTTTTATTATACATGTTCATGGTACATAGTGATTATATTTGTCATGGAGAGTTGATTCATGTACATAATCCATCTTATTGTTTTCACATCCCCTTCATTTCTAGTCCCTCCCTGCACCCTCCAGAGAAGTGTCATTTCTAAGGCTGATTGGAGGAATGGACACACATAATTATAAAGGGTGTGGGTTGAGTCTCTGTCTTTGTTTATCCATTTATATGACTTGTTGTAGAGCACTTTACTCATCTTTTCTTTCTTTTTAGAAATTTGCCACTTTTCCATTCCCTGGAAATCGTTCTAATGTATTGATGCCCTCATCTAATAGGCCAAAGACAAAATTGACTTTCTCATCATTTATCTCTAAGTGATTGACTTTCTCATCACTAATTTTTTAGCACTTTGCTTTTACTGACTCCAAGGTTGTCAAAGGCTGACAGTCCTCTGGCCATGGTGTTATTCCTCTAAAGTAAGAGGAATATAACTTTGAGACTAACTTGGGCAACTTAGTGAGACCTGTCCAAAATAAAAAATAAAATGAGGGGGTGTAGCACAGTGGTGGATTGCTGGTCTACATGTGTAACACCCTGGATTCAGTCCCTGATACTGTTCACTTAAGTCTCAGTGCTCGTGTTGTTTGCTCACCACTGACCATTTATTTTATGGTAAGAAGGAAAAAGGCTTTATTCAAAGCTAGTTCCAAGGACATGCAGGGGCCTTATTTGCCTCAGATCATCATCTTACCTTGTCCAGGTGTGCAGGGGTCTGCTGTATAGTACAGAGCAGAGATGTGTGAGCACAAATGAAACAATAGACGTCTCCAGGCTTGCTTTATGCACCCTTCCCTCTTCGGTTGTCTTCCACTCCTGAAGGAAGGAAATGGCCCAGATCTCCTGGAGCCAGCATCTTGAATATTCTGCCTGTTCGTGGGGGCTAAAGAAGAAAGGGGCAGTGTTTAGGCTGTAGGTCTGAGGAAGTTTGGAGAAGCCACATGTCTCCAAAGGAAAAAATTCTTAACATCTATAAGTATATTTTGCTCTACCATTTATAGGGACCCCACCATCCCAAATCACTGTCCCAACAACTTGAAAAATCATATTGTTTAGTGCTAAGTCACCCTGACACAGAAAGTGACATACACTAAAGATCATCATTACATTTTCTACTTATAAGTAGCTTATACTCAGCCTGGCCAAGCCCACCTCTCCAGTCTCAGTTCCTACCAGCTTCCATAGTCACAGTTTACTTTTACAGCTTCCCAAATGTGGCAGCGTGACTTCCTTCTGACACCAACTGGCTTCCCCCTGACTAGTGACTGCATGAATGAAGCCTCCCCTCACCATCCGGGAGCTTCCACTAGCTTCATGACGCCAGTTCATCCCTCTGAGAAAATAATAAAAAATTGGAACTGTCTGTCCTTCTATATCTTCACCATTAGGCATATGGCTTTTTCAAGTCAGGGATCTTATCTTCCCAGAAACCTTTCTTCCTCCATAAGAGTCGTTGTGTTCTGAATAAGAAGTTTCTCTCTTCCATATGCATAGGATTGAGCCCACACTGTTGGCATCTCACTCGTGCAGTGAAGAGAGCCCAGATGTTGATGGTTATTTCAGTCTCACCAGTGTAACTGTTCCGCTCTCAGTGAAACCTGTGAATCTCAGTTTCTTTTTTCAGTATGCAGAGAAAAGTGTACCTTCCCTTGTAAGCATTAGAAGAAGATGAAGTTCAGTGTAGTAAATCAGCTCTTTTTATAATAGTTGGCTCTTGGTGAACACCTTCCCCCAAGTTGTGTTTGTGTTTGCATTTTGTTTGGTTTTAAATAAATAATCTCCTGTTCTTTAAGAGTTGGATTTATTCTAATTTAAAGAACCTGTAGCAAAAATAATCCAAAACATAATTGTAAAAATACATCACTTTTCTCAAAAAATAAAATAAAATTTTATATATATATAAATAAATTAAAATTTTATAAATTATAAAAAATTATATATATATATGAAAGAATTAAGAAAGCCAAGATAGTGCCCATAATCTCACCATGCTAACATATGGTTACTATCATTAAAATATTTACTAGCAGGGTCAGGGACTTAGCTCAGTGGTTCCAGTGCCTGACTTGCAAGTGCAAGGTCCCAAGTTCGAACCCCAGTGACCACATACAACAATGCCAGGCGTGATGACTCATGCCCATCAGTAATCAGTACTACATACCACAGTGCCAGGTGTGGTGGCTCACGCCTGTAATGCCAGCACTCAGGAGGCAGAGGCAGGAGGATTGCAGTGAGTTGGAGGCTTGCCTGGGCTACAGAATGAGTTCAGGGCCAGCCTGAACTACAAAGAGAGATCCTGTCTCAAATAAACAAACAAAATACTAATTAACTTTGAGGAAAACTTTGTAATATTTTATCTCAGGCTAGTAATGATAGTATTACTGATAGTATTACATAAACCTTTCCATGAAGTAGATATAACAATAGTGTCTACAGTGCTTTTAATTTCGAGGGTAAAGAAAATAAAGTCTGCAGTGCTCTGAGCTTGTGCTTGGATCACACAATTCTCCGGAGAGTAGCAGCTGAGTACAGTAATGTCCACAGTTACTTTCATTTAAATTTATATTCAGTAAGCAATGCTTTTCTTTTTTTCTTCCACTCAGGTCTTTTCAAACTTTTTAAAATGATTTCTCACTTTGCAAGATTTCCCACCTCAAGAATAGAATTTTTCTCCTTTCTCTCCCCTTCCCTCCTATCCTCCCTCCCTTTCTTTTCTTTTCTTCTTTTCCTTCCTCTTTCCCTTCCTTTTTTCCTCCTTTCCTCTTTCTTGCCTTCTTTCCTTTATTTTCTTTCTTTTTTTGTCTGTGTAGTCAGTAGCCAGGCTGGCCTCAAATTTGTTGTAAGCCTGCCAGTGTTGAGATTACAGGCCTGTGCCAACATGCTTATCTGTATTTGACCCTAGACCTTTGGAAGATTCTTTAAAAACTTTAAATTTTATTTGCAATTTAATCCATTGCTCCAGGATCAGTTAGAGAATAATCTACCTTTCATCTGGTAAGAGATGTCAATTTAATTGTATACTAATTTTTTTTTTTTTTTGAGACAGAGTCTCACTTTGTAGTTCAGGCTGGCCCTGAGCTCAGCCTCCAACTCACATCACAGCAGTCTTCCTGCCTCTGCCTCCCAAGTGCTGGGATTACAGGCGTGAGCCACCACACCCGGCACTGTGGATGTGGTACTGATTGCTGGTGGACGTGTTGTACGTGGTTACTGGGGGGATTGAACCTGGGCCCTTGCATTTGCAAGACAGGCGCCAGAACCACTGAGCTAAATCCCCGGCCAGTGCAGTCTTTCTTATACTTATTTTTCAAAGGTTTTTTATTTAATTGCCTGTTTACTCTGAAATTATCCACACAGTATTCAATAAAATACAGTGAAATGGTAATATTAGTTATAATGTCAGCTAACATTACTTGAGTGCATACCTTGTACCAGCGACTGTGCTTCATACTGTACATTTTTACGCACAGAATCACACACACACACACCACACACATGTATACACATATAGAGACAGGTTTTCACCATGTCACAGAACTGTCCAGGCTAGGTCTGAATTTGGGGATCCTCTGTTTGAGACTCCCAAAGTGCTGGGACCACCATGCTTGACCACCGTACCTGACTCAGAATCTTTGCTTCAGAATTCTCCTCTTCAATCACTCTAGAAGATACTTAAGGAAGAGTTAGTTATATCTCTCTGGCTTGTTTTCTACTGTCCTTTCTTTCGCTGTCTCTCCGTGAGATTTGCCTGCAACCTGTCCGAAGCCTTGAGCAGGTCTGAAAAACCCAAACACAAGGCAGAGCAGAAGTAATGTACATTTGACAGCCGAAGCGCAGGGGTGGGGCCGGGAGTGGAGAAGACAATAGAGTGCTCTAGAGCTCAGTGGTAACATGGAGCGCTCATATTTCATCCGAGGAGAGCATTCACTACCTCTGCTTAACACACCGCAGCTGTGCAAGAATTTATAGACAAGGTTTAGCTTTTCCAGTTTTTTAAGAGAAGCCAGAATTGTAGCCATTTGTATGTTGGCTCCTCTATTAAAATGTTGACAAGTAATAAAACAAACTCTGAGGACAGCAGAGTAAATAGATCTTGGGGCTACATGATGTCTCTTGTCCACGGGCCATCAATTTGTTGCCACTGCTTCAGCGAATTTACAGGGCTTAGGGAGAGAGGAGTGCTGATATGCCCTTTGTGATTTATAGTAGAGGTGCTAGTTCTGCAGACAGTGATCTGTGAACTGGTCTCTGTGCTGCAGGTGCCTCTGTGACATGAAGATGGTGATACATCTAGTCCAGCAGGATTCATTTCAGGTGGAGCGAGTGTTACAGCTAAATTTTCCACAGGGCACTGGATTATTCGGGCCTTGTTCTACATTGATACCAGCTGGAGATAGTACTTTTAACATTGGAGGGTATCTATTTTTTGACTGATAAGCTCTTCATATTATAAAACCTTTCTCTGGATAGGGTGTGGGAGTTATAGAGACTATTTTTTAATATACTATACCTGATAACATACTAAACACTTTATACAATCATCAGTTTCTTGTAAGTCTGTGTAGAAGACATTATTTCCTGTATTTTATATATGAGAAAATTGAAATAGGCAGCTTGTATGACATCCATCTCCAGCCTTTTTGTCATCTGGGACCGGTTTTATGGAAGACCATTTTTCCACAGACTTAGGAGTGCGTGTGTAGGCTGACTTGGACCCTAGGTTCCTCCAGTGTGCAGTTCCTACAGGATTTGAGCTCCTGCAAGCATCTCATACTACAGCTGATCTAAGAGGAGCTGGCACTCGGGCAGTAATGTGAGTGGTGAAAGCAGCTAGAAGTACAGGAGATGCTCCATTTGCTTACCCACCCTCTGCAGTGCAGCCCACACCCAACAGTCCTCAGCAGGCACCAGTCCGTAACCTGGGGTGGGAGATCCCTGTTGTAGCAGATCACTGTGTGTGTGTGTGTGTGTGTGTGTGTGAGAGAGAGAGAGAGATGCAGAAAATAAAATACAGTTTATTTTAGTATTCAAACCTCTCAAATTTTCATGTTTAATATTATAAACTAAGACAAGTGATAATTTTAGAGAACAACTAATTGACTTGGGCAACATACTTTTTATTCATGAGTTTTTTTATAGCAGAACATTTATTGGTGGCTCTTAGGCATACATAATAACACTCATTATGGGGAGTGTGCACCTGTGCATGGCACATCCCACCTTGTCCCCTCCTCTTCCCCGCAGGCCCCCTCCCCTCCCTATGTACAAAAGCTTTGCTTCCATTTTTTCCTTCTTTTTCCATTTTTTGGTTGTCCCTTCCTTCCTTTCACCCTCCCTCCTCCCGTGTTTCTCTTCAGATTTGAACATTTCCTTCCCATTTCCCAACATCTGTTACACATTTTAGTCCTTATTTCCGCTTTCACTTTCTCACACCAGAGAAACTCTGTGGCATTTAAACGTGTGTGTCCCACTTATTTCACTTAAGTGTATGGTCTCACTTGGGTTCATTTGAATTTTCAGAAGGCTAAGAATTTAGAACAGGACAGATGAAACCAATGTGAAAATTTGATGTTGTGTCCTGTCTTGGTTCATTTGGGCTGCCATAACAAACAACCATAAACACAGTAGCTTATAAACAACAGAAATGTATTTCTCATACACAAGTCTAAAGGCTGAGAAGCCTAAGATAAAGGCACTGACAGATTTGGTGTCTAATGAAGGCCTGGTTGCTAGTTCCCAGACATTATCTGCTGTGTCCTCACATAGTGGAAGAGATAAGACAGATCTTGGCCTAAGGACACTTGTCCCGTTCAGTTCAAGTCCTTCTCCTCATACTCTGTTTCAGTGATTTCAACGGGAATTAGGGGTACAACAGGTATTTAGGCCATAGCATCACCTACCACCCCTCACCCCAAATAAGGGAGGAATCATTGTAATTATTCTTTCTTCTAATTCACAAGGATCCATAGGTAGAGTTGACTGCATCCTATACTCCTTTTCCTACTATTGCTATTTAGTTTTCCCCTACTAAGTGAGTCCTTATATGAATATTTTAAACTTTATGCAGATTTCCAGGTCCTTCAGTGAAGAAAGGAAAATAGGTATGAAATCTGTGCATGGGACAGGTAGCCAGACAGCCCTGATTACCTTCGTAATAACCTGCTGCCCAACATTTTTGTCCACATAGCCAGTATTTTTTCTGCTTAGTCTGTCATACAAAACTGCTACAAAAGATCACTTGTGTTAGCAGGCATTTAAAAAAAAAAAAAAGACTCCTGGTTAGTAGTCCGTCATCTTGCTTCTGAGAATTGAATAATTTCAAGCTTGTATCCTTTCTCAAGCAGACATTAGGCATGTAAGGGCTAAGTGTTAACCAGTGACGCCTCTCTGGGCAGTTTAGCTCAGAATGAGGAAGGCTGTCTGAGAAGGTGGGTTCACTCTCAATAAGTAGCTTGCAGAAAATTCCAAGAAAGCTGTTGGGGGAAGCCGCAAAGGATTCAGACTTTTTGAGAACCTTAACATAAATCTATTTTAAATGAGGTGGTACAGGACACAGGGAAATTTCTTTGGCCTGTTATGATCTGTAGCACAAACTTCTTCCTTAACAGGTCTCTTGACTTTCGTGTATCTGTGCAGCTCATCTGCTGTGGGGACAGGCGAAAGGGCTTAGGAGACAACCAACTCTTCCCTTTTCAGTTAGGTCGATCACAAAGGCATTGCACATAGATCTGTAAGGTGGTTGTCAAGAAGACTAAATTTCTGTGTGGATATGCTCCTCCGGAACTGACAGCAGATAAAGGGATTATGGCTGCTTCTCTCTTTGTCTATAAATTTATAGGCTTCTGCTCTAAAAGAAGATGGAATGGGCAGGGTGGGACAAAGAGAGAGATGTAAGAGGAGGAATAATTCTTAGAGGAACTAAAAAAGCTTTGATAGTTTAGTTTGGAAGCACTGGGCCTACTCAGCTGGCCCCAGGATAACAGAGCCAGTAGCTGACATGAATCCTCTCTTGCTTCTGCCTCCTGTTTTGGAGACTCAGGTGAAGAGGAAAGGGTACACGGCATGGTTATGAGGGGGTTGATCCTCATTGGGGGGCCATGCAGCTGAGACCACTCTAGACAATTTAAATGGATTATTCCATTTCCATTATTCTAGACCCTGTAATGTTTTTAAAAATCAGAATGGACCTCATAATCAATGTAAATAGTTACTACAGTAAGGTAATTTTACACTGAAAATCTGTAATCAGTAACTGGTCATTTGTCTCCTGATCACATTTTAGAATATGACAACTCAGATACTTCTCCACAGGGTGATTATTCCCCAGATCACTGAAGACGTGTCAGTTAAATGTTGAACTAAAGAAATATAATGAAAGACATTCAAAGACTGGCAGTTTTGGAGGAAATTATTAAAACCTAAAAAGCACACATATGCTTTGTATTTCAAAAAGGGGAAAAGGGTGGGTTTCTAGACTAAATGAGGTTGATACTGAGAATTGATAGTACTCCAGACCAAAAATCAGCGTATTTCTTCTGTAAAGAACCAGAATATAAATATTTCGGCTTTATGGGCCATCTAGTCTCTCACAGCTGCTTAGTCCTGCCATTGTAGCAGGAAAGCAGCTTTTGAAAATATGTAAACTAGTCAACAGGGCTGTTTTCCAGCAAAACCGTATTTACTGAAGTAGTCAGCAGAACAGATATGGCCGAAAGGTGGCGGTTGACCATCCTGCTCTAGAATTAATTGTTACATGGGTATTTCTTTGGGGACGTAGAGACCAAGTGGGGACTGGGAACATTCTGAGTTTTGAGACTAGGTCTGATGGGGGCTGTGTTCTCCATCATTTTTCAGCTGAGCTATTGTTACACAGGACCCAAAGTACCATTTATTTTTACATTGAGGCATTTTGCAGAATGTTTCAAAAGAAGTTTTTGTAGATGGTGGAGAAGTATAGAGTGCTGGGTTGAGTTATCTGGTTCCTGCAGTCTTTTAACTGCTAAGAGCATTCAGCTCACAATCCGAGGCAGCAAGTAGCTGATGAGTGCCAACAGAAAAATTTAACAGCGTGCATTCTTTAAAAATATTTTATATATTAGCTTTTGATATAAAGGACCTTTTAACATACTGTAGTAATATATTCTGATAGTAAATTACCTCATTTATATGAAATTCTGTATATCAAAGTCATGCTGTATTTCCCAAAGAATGCTGTAGTCTCCATTACTGAAAAACGTTTAAGCAGTATGAGTAGCAATTTATTTAGTTCTGTTCTTCCCTCAGTTCTCAGATGTTCTGCTTTTAAAGTCAATTTTATCATGTAATGGCAAATTAAATTTTGATATCTCAGAAATATCTTCATACCAGGCTCTTAAGAACAAGCATATGATTAGAACATTCATAAATTAAAGATTATCCCTTGTAGGTTCCATATTTAAAGTTGTACAAACACTATATGAAGAGTGAAAACTTCATGTTAAGGCGTTTTCCAGAAATTACATTTTGCTCACAGCAGTGACTTTTGTCAGCACTAAGCCAAAAATTCCTTGGGACCAAAATTTGAGTCACAAAGTCGCTTCCTTCCTAAGATGCAGATATATTGAATGGTGTAACAGTAACATTTCTCAGAAAACAACAGTGGTGGTCTAGAATGTTTTGGAAATAAAGTACTATTTTAAAGTACTATGTTTTAGAAATAAATAATTACTAGTTGTTCAGGGAAGTCAAGGGGCAATAAAGCATGGTTCAATATTAGAAAAGGCAGAAAGCCCACCTAAGTTTGCCCTTAATGAAGGCGAGAGGGAGAAGGGGAAGATTATTTGCAGCTTAATAGTTTTTATAATTGAAAAGTCCAGAAAGCTGGCTAGTGAGTCCCTCAGTTTTCGGGGGAATACAAATACTAGCTGCCTTCTGTGGTGTTGGCATTACCTTTGGTTTCAACTGACCTCTAACAGCAGCTGTTCCCATTACATTGTTAAAAGAACTATGGTCAATCATACCCCACATCTTCAGATGGTTTATGGAAAAGAATCTCTAGGAACTCCCAGAAAATATCTCTTTAACTTTTGTGGCGTATGTACCAACACCTGAACCAGTTATCATGCCCAAGTGAGTTAAACGTGCTAATTGGCTCACATCAGTGAAGACCCATCCCCCAGAGCTAAAATGCTATTACCTCTTCTGTATGTTGTCCTGAAAAAATTATAAACAGTACACCACAGTGACACATAATATCCATGCAGAGTAGCAAAGCCCATAACAGCTAATCCTGCAGCCCACAGATGCACCAAAAAATGAATAAAGAAAATTCAACTCTCAAACTAAGAGGAGAGCTCGTGTATTAAAGGAGCCTTGGGATCATGTTCCTCGACGGAGTGGTAGATATGAAATACTACACAGCAAGTGGGTGTGAAATAGCAGCAAAAAGAAAGCACCAAGGATGTGTTGGGTGTTCAGATAAAACAGCCCCCGTTATCTCCAGTTTATAAAGCAGTACTGTTACATGACCTGCGAATACTCAGAATGATGAATCTGAGACACAAAAGATTACGTTGTTTGATTTATCAGCACAGGGAAGAATTAATGGATGTTAAGAAGGTTTGTGTTGTGTGTGTTTTAATAATAGTAGTTTTATTTTTGTTGGTATATGTGTGCAGTGATAATTACACTCATCTTGGGGAATTGGTACATATACAAGAACATCAGTTTTTCTTTCCTCTTCTCCTTCCCTCCTGTCTTCCCCTGTCCTTACATCCTCTTCCAATCTCCACAAAAACTCTCTTCTATTTCCTACCATCTTTTATTTTGCTCTTTAAAAGTAATTATATTTTGAGTTTCTCATATAGAAGAAATCAGGCAATGTTTAACCTCTTGTGTCTGACTTTCTTCATTTAGCATTATGGTCTCAAGATTCACCGACTCACTATAAATTGCTAGATTTGTCTTTCTCTATGGCTGAATAGTACTTCAGTGTGTATATACACCACATTTTCTTTATTCATTTTTTGGTGCATCTGTGGGCTGCAGGATTAGCTGTTATGGGCTTTGCTACTCTGCATGGATATTATGTGTCACTGTGGTGTACTGTTTATAATTCTTTCAGGACAACATACAGAAGAGGTAATAGCATTTTTAAAAGACTAAAACTAAACCAACTCTTCTTACACTATCAGCTCTTTGGAAAAACATATTACTTTTCTTTATTCTCATGTGACTGAAATATTCTTAAAAATCAGTGTTCCATTATGCATGGTTTACATCTTTAAAAGTTACAGGTTATTGAGGAGAATACTGTTTTTGCTTTTATCCAGAATGCATACACAGCCACAGCTATCAACAGCACCAACTTCTGCACCTCAGCAAAGGATGCCTTTGTAATTCTGGTGGAGAATGCTCTACGAGTGGCTGCCATCAACACAGTGGGAGACTTCATGTTATTCCTAGGCAAGGTAAAACCCAATATATTGCCTAAGACAAGTATACTGTGTTTGTAAATTTTGCCCTTCAGTTTAAACAATGTATAAGTCAACAAAAGAACTAATTTAATATACAACAAAGATCTACAAATTCTTTCATAATCATCAGATATTTTTCTGTGTTCCTTCTATATATTACATTTATTTAATCTTCTCCAAACTTATAAGGTAAGTTCTGCTATTTTCCAAGAGAACAACAGAAAAATAACAGAAAACTGAGTTGCAAAGATTTGCCCAATTTTCTACTTACATATTTTGAACTATGAAGAATTAAGTAACAGGGGCCGGGGATTTAGCTCAGTGGTTCTGGCGCCTGTCTTCCAAGCGCAAGGACCTAGGTTTGATCCCCGGCAACCACGTACAATACTGGGCATAGAGACTCACGCTCAGCAGCAATCAACACCACGTACAACAGTGCCGGGCATGGTGGCTCGGGCCTGTAATCCCAGCACTTGGAAGGCAGAGGCAGGAGGATTGCTATGATGTGAGTTTGAGGCTGAGCTCAGGGCCAGCCTGAACCACAAAGCGAGACCCTGTCTCAAAAAACCTAAAAAAAAAAAGAATTAAGTAACAGTCTAGGTAGTAATTAGGGGCAAGACTACATCTGGAGCTGTATTTCTTGGATTTAAATCCTGGCACCATAAGCTGTGTGTCCTGAGACAGATTATAGAAGCTGTTTCTTTTTGCTCTTTTGTAAAATTAAGATAATAATATGGCCAAACTTCTCCATGCTATGAAGATTAGACTGCTTTCTATACATAGAGTATCTAGGACAATGTTTACTAGAAGTTTTAGTGAGTGTTAGCTGCTGTTGCATATAAATAATTTTAAAATGGAGGTAGAGCAAGGGATGCAGCTAAGTGGTAGAGTACTTGTTTAGCATGGGTAAGATCCTGGGCTCAATCCCCAGCTATGCAAAAATACCAAAATAAAATAATAACATAACATAACATAATACAAAATAAATAGAGCCAGTAGGCTCTACTGTCCAAGTAGTATCTGAGGCGAAACAGTTTATTCTATACTACTAAAATCTACAAAATAGCATTATAATTAAATTTTATTATGCCTGCTCTTAAACCATAAAATGATCAGAAAACATGAAAACCAATGAGAAAGACATAGAATGTAGCACCTCTGCTTTAACCTAGGTTTATCATATCTGTATGTTCTTGGCAGTGTTGTTTTGTGGCCTCGTGTTTCTGTAGTAGAACAGCCACAACCTACGCACCCATTTGTCCTACCCTTCATACTGCACAGTGTATCGTGCACATTTTCCATCTTGCTTTGGAAACCTCAGTTACTCATCATCATGATGGTTAGAGTCCATCAGAGACTATTCTTGTGTTCTCTTACTAATAAGCCCGAGATTGCTTCAACCAATGTGATTTTCAATGAAGAAAGTCTTGTCCTCTTATTTGTTTGTTTCTTCTCAGTCTTGTCTGTGACTTGTACTCTAACATTTTGACCATTCCTTTCAGATCATGATATGCAGTGTATTAACTATTATTTTTTAATTATTTTATTAGGAAATTTTGTCTTAGTTTTTCATAGAAGCAAGAAGAATGTTTTTATATTTTCTTTTTAATATCTATATTACATTAAAATTTTTTAAAGATAAAATGTTTTTGAAAAGAAAAAAGTTTTCAGTATGGAGAAACATAGCACTGTGTAGGTCTGAAATAGATTCCAAGCAACTGTTGCCTGAAAGAAATTAAGAATAAAACTGCAGTTACTTTGGAATTTGTAATTAAATTTACATTATAATGAAGTTATTATGTTTGTGCATGAGAAGAATTTTTATATTAAAAATAATGTGAATTAATCTGTGATAGGACTGAGAACACTTTCTGACATTATTTTAATTATGCGTATGCTGTACAGCTCAATCAGGGAGGCTTCAGATTTTTTGTCTTGTTTCTGTTTATAGAATTTATCCCTAGAGCCAAAAAGAGATAAAGCAATGTAGATTAAAACAATATAACTATACAGAGCAGCTTTTCAAAAAGAAAAAAGGAAACTTAAAAAAAAAAGAAGAAAGAAAAATATACTAAATGGTGATTTTTTGGTGATAGTGATGAAGTTAGTAAACTCTGAGACACTTGGAGGGCTGACTCCTTGACTGAAGGGCTCTAGCAAAGTGTCATACTGGCCCTGACTGAAAGTTAACCCACTACATTAGTTATATGGGAGTCAGAGTTTAGAGAGCTAATTAAGTTGGCCATGTTTAGAGAAGTAACACAGTAGAGCTGGAGTTCAAACTCAAGCCTGTCTGACTTCTAAGGTTAGTCATTTTGTGCTATAATTACCTCACCAGAACCTCAAATTTGCCATTGGTTCTTTTTTTAAAAAATCTTTTAGGGGCCAGGGATTTAGCTCAGTGGTTCTGGCACCTGTCTTGCAAGTGCAAGGGCCAGGTTCGATCCCGGAAACCACATACAATACTGAGCATAGAAACACGCCCAGCAGCAATCAGCACCACATACCACAGTGCCGGGCATGGTGGCTCATGCCTGTAATCCCAGCACTCAGGAGGCAGAGGCAGGAGGATTGCTGTGATGTGAGTTTGAGGCTGAGCTCAGGGCCAGCCTGAACTACAAAGTGAGACCCTGTCTCAAAAAACAAACAAAAAAAACAACAATCTTTTAGATTCATTTTTGACGATAGCAATCTACCTCTGGAAATAGTTTTAAGTACAGAAAAAGAAAACTACTGTATTGTTTAAATAGTACCAATTATAAACAACCTAATAATAACACAGAAATGGTTGGGTGTAGTAGCCAGTAGACTGTTATTCACCTGTTAAGCCATGTTGATTTTGATTTTTTGTTTCTTAACACAGGGTCTTGCTGTGTAGTCCAGGCTGGTTTTGAACTTGCTAAGTAACCCAGGCTGACTTCAAACTCAGTCTTCCTACCTTAATCTCTCAAGTGTTGAGATTATAAGCATATACCACCATGCCTGTCAAACTATTTCTTATTATAAGTTTATAATATGATTAAAAATATGTATAATTTAGTAAATGAATAAGCTATGTAAAACTACTATACCATCACAGTACTGTTTTAAAATGTGCATATAAGACTAATGTAGCCCAGGGGCTGGGGATTTAGCTCAGTGGTTCTGGTGCCTGTCTTGTAAGTGCAAGGGCCCGGTTCGATTCCCAGGTAACCACATACAACACTGGGTGTGGAGACTCACGCCCAGCAGCAATCAGCACCACATACTACAATGCCAGGCATGGTGGCTCACGCCTGTAATCCCAGCACTCAGGAGGCAGAGGCAGGAGGATTGCTGTGATGTGAGGCTGAGCTCAGGGCCAGCCTGAACCACAAAGCAAGACCCTGACTCAAAAAACCTGGAAAATAAAAGACTAATGTAGCCCAGTGGTAGAGCATGTGTTTAGTCCCTAGTATTACCAAAATATTAATTACCTAAAATGTACATAAGAGAAAATGAAAATTAGTATCTAAAAATGTTAACAGGTAGATATTAAATTTAAGTGGTGGTCCAGGTGTTTAGCTCAGTGATTCTGGTCCCTACCTCGTAAGCACAAGGTCTCAAATTCCATATCTGGTACCCAAAGAAAGCACATATAGAGATGGCTCCAGGCACCCCTCCCTACTTGACTGTTAACTTGTGTTCTATGTTGTATATGTGTTCTTTCTATAATGAGAAATGTATCGAAGAGAAACTATAGTGTTTTAAATTCACTTTTGAGTTTCTCAGCAGTTTAGTTATTTGTCAGATTGTTTTGTTAGCTTTATCAGATTCTTTTATTCATTCAGCAACTGTTTTTGGAGTACCTAGTAGTAATGTGCTATTGTATACTACACCACAAATACAATTTAAAATCCAATGGAAAAGTCAACTTTATAGTTCACTCTTCACTTGGCATTATGTTAAGGAGTATGTCTTCTTTTACTAAAACTTTTCTAAATATGCATGAACACTTCTTGTATCATTTATTTAACTAGTCACCTAGTTTTTGTTGTTGTCATTATTGTTGTTGTTATTTTTAGTTTAGGGTTTTTTTTTTTTTTGAGAGTCTCACTTTTGTAGTTCAGGGTAGCCTTGAGCTCAGCCTTGAACACACAGCAATGCTTCTGCCTCTACCTCCCATGTGCTGGGATTACAGGTGTGAGACACCACCCCCAGCACTGTGGATGTGGTGCTGATTGTTGGTGGACGTGAGTCTCCACACTCGGCATTGCTGTATGTGGTTACCAGGGATCAAACCCAGACCCTTGCACTTGCTAGGCAGGTGCCAGAACCACTGAGCTAAATCCCTGGCCCAGGCTTTTTCACTAGTAGTCACAGGAAACGTTATACAAGACAATGTCAGTAACCTAAGTATTGGTACAAACAGCAATTTGAGTGAATTTTTAGGAAATTGTGCTGATTGAGAAAAATTCAATCCTGGAAGATTAATACTGTGTGATTTCATTTACATAATGTTATTGAAAAAACAACATTGCAGAAACAAACAGATCTTTGATCACTCATGTAGTGATGGAGTCAAGCTAAAAAATGGCAAAGTGAAAGATTTTTGTAAAGATCCTTATATCTTGATTTATCAGCAGCAGTATCCTATCTGTGGAATTGTACATAGCTTTACAAGCAATACCTGGAGCCACTCTTTTCTTACAACTGCATATGAATTTGCAATTATCGTAAGCTTTAAAATTCAATTATAAAAGCCTTAAAACTCAAAAGAAAACAGAAAGGTAATTGGGTTTAGTTCCTGTGGAGCACAGTAGTTTTTATGAATGGTGAATTTGATTTGGAAGGGATCATAGCTCCTGTATTTTAATGGTTTTGACAAGTGGTCACTGGCATAGGAGGTCCTAAACAAAAGAGTAGAGACTTACCAGTCCTAAAGTATTTTTAAGTCCAAAAGTTAGTGATATTTGCCCGAATAAAGCTATCTTTTTCCAAAAGCCAAAATTTCAGTTTCTTCTATATGAAACTTACTAGGTGTGAAGGTGCTGGGGTCTCTCTCTAGAAGTGGTTTTCTAGATTCTTTCTGTCCCCAGTAGAGACCTGATCAAGACAAGCACAAGCAATAAGAATGTTTTCATTTATGAAAAGTAGGAAAATAAAAGGCTCTGCAGAGTGAGTTTGATCGATGTAAAAGTAGGGAAAGAAATGTGCCCTACAGCATGAGAGTGAATGCTTGTTAAAGAACACAGTAACGCATAGCTCCATGCCAGCTGTCCCTGTTGTAAGTCCCACACCTGAGGCTGGCGTCGGGTCTTGGCTAACCTGTTGAAAACCTGCTGGGGTTCTTGTGGGAAGTCTACGTGCAGAGCTTTGTGAACTGTTCTGTACATGTGTCCTGGGATTTTGTAATTAACAGGTTACCCTACTTTCCCCTGTGGTCTTAGCCATGCCTTTGCCCCCTGCACCAAAACTACAGATACTCCTTGTTTAATGAAGTGATCCCTTATTTACTGTTTGGACTAATTGCAGAGGAGACCTGTTCACACTAATGGTTCGCTGCTCTCACTCACCACCTGTCTTTGTAGGGGGAAAAAGTTCTGTACATCTTGTTTACAGAACTTCAGTTTTTTTTGGTACAGTACACCTTGTTTATATATCACTTAATTTTTCCCTGATTGTACTATATAGTACAGTACTGTAGTTTTATGTTCTGTTATACAGTATTGCATATAATAATAATGCAAATAAAAGCAAAGTCAACAGGTTAGAGTTTCCTTTGACTATTCCTTTATTTTGAATATTGTAATGTATGTACAAGATCCAGTTCCTTATTTAGCTACCAATTCATTTAATGACCTTGTCCTAGGAACTGACCATGGTTCTTAAATGAGGACTGTCTATATTTTATCTCTATTTGGTGGTAACTTTTCTCACAATAATTGTATCTTCTAATTGACATTTAATTCACTTGGACTAATAAAATTATTGCCTATAAATACTGTCTTATGAGTAACAAAAATCCTTCACTAATGGAAGACTTAAAGTGACTAAAAGAAAAGAGAAGGAAGTATGGAACACTGCCAGGTATTAAATTAAATGTTTCAGGATGTTTATTTCAACAATCATGAGATGGATTATTATGGTTTTTTGAAAGATGGAAAACCAGGTTCAAAAATCACAGATCCAAATATTAATGCTATAATTCAAGTCTTCACCTTTCTGATTCCCAAACTAGCTTCCTTTCCTTCCTGCTTTTTAAATCCTACCCTGTTACTGTATCTCCAACAATTTATCCTCCAGAACAGAAGTATCTAAACTTAAAATATATACAGTTTGAACTCAATTTCTCAGGATGTCTTTATATATTAATGATATAAGTACAGTTTGTACTAATCTCTACATTCTAAAACACAGTTAAAAATGAAATTTTAAAGTGCACGAGAAGTGTAAATAGATGTTCTAGATAATCCCACTGAATACTCCCTAAGGCAGTGTAGCACAAGACAGCACCTGGGCTGCAGCTGGCTCACAGAGCTTCTCTGTCGGCTAGCAGCTGAGCATCAGTTAACAGGTTTGTTTGTTTGTTTGTTTGTTTTTTCTAAACTAAAACTTTAGTATTCAGGTATTTGCAGTGTTGGCACTTTGCGATAAATGAGTTTGGGGTTGCAGCTTGGGAACTTGGTCTGTAAAAGGTTCACCATCACTACCATAGGGCATGTGCATCACACCACAGAAATCTTTCTTTTTTTATCTAGACCAGTCCTTCTTGAAATGTAGACTGTGGACGTTTTTAGTACCTAAGATACTTCTGAAGTATATGTTGCCGGGCTGCAGTTTAGAGCCATATAATCTGATGTTCCTCTTTGAGAACCATTAATGTATCCTCTCTTAGTGCATGACACTCTTCTGTTATATTTAGAAGTACTTATTATATTTTTTTGACTTTTTTTTATTGTCCAACACTAATTCTTTAAGTTGTTTCTCATACGATGTAGCAGCCATACTTTCATCTCAACAGCTGTTTGTCTTAATGTCTAGTTTGCCGGGGCATGCCTAGTTCTTAAAATTGACTTTAACATTTTAAATATGATACAGTTTTTAGTGACATGATGAGAGCATGCAGAACTCTAGCTCTACTATGGGATAGAAGTATAAAATTTGAAGACAATTATAAGAAATAACTGAAACTACAAGAGTGAAAGGAAATGGAGACCTATATGCTTGCTACATGACCTGCTTCCCCATGTATCATTACTTCTTAAGCAACTAAACTTGTAATCTTATTGGTTGGTCATAGTTTTGTCCCACTTCATACTCACTTTGTGATTTCCCATTGAATCAGTATTACTTAAGCAACTGTACTTGTAATATTTCTAGTTGGTTATACTTTTGTCCCCCCTTGAACCTGCTTCCCTGATAGCTTTGCTCCATAAAAATCCCCTGAAAAACAGGGTCACTGGACAACCTAATTTGCAGTCTTCCTTCTATCTGTTAGAATCTATTTTCTCTCAATAAAATTTTCGTGCTCTTAATAAAAAGAAAAGAAAATGGAAATAGCTAACCATCTGTGGAAATCACCCTAGAAAATAAGCCACTCTAAGAGATGATACATGAATACTGTATTATCATGAAAATGGTGCAGGGAGCCTTCCAAAGCTTAGGAATACCCAGATTTGTTCAGTGAAGGCCTCTGGGAGAGGAAACAAATCATAGCTTAACCACCAGTGTATCATCTAGGGCATTATAACTAATGGTGAAGATAACAGTTAATGAGAACTGCTTTGATGATGATAAATAGGAAGGAACATACTAAAGACTGCCTGTCCTCAGCACTAAATAAGGAAAAATGTGGCTGTTATTCTAGAGTGTTCCTTCTTATCCGTTATTTAAATCCTCTTCCTAGGCTTAGTAAAGTACCTGGGATTCAGGGTAACCCATTACTCTTGTGTGTCAGTGTACGAGTATAGGCTGAGTTTTTCCTGGAAAGTGCGCTGAGGTTGGCATCATGAGACTGTCACTCAAGTGGAAACTGCTCTTTTCTCGGCTGTGACCTTGGGTAGGTTGGCTGGGATTTCTGAGGATGTTTCCCAGTCTACAAAGTAGAGTTGCTAATGTTTTCCACAAACCACTTCTGGGATATTTGAAAAGTTGAAATAAAATATATTCCTGGAGCTGGCTTTTTTGCAGAAGAGGTAATGAAGAGCTGGAGAGGAGGAGGAGGGAAGGGGACGAAAAAGAATTCAGACGTGTTCCAGACAGGTACTGACTCTTCACAGTGAATATAATCACTGCGAACTGCAAACATTTACTAATAAAAACTGTCAAAAATTAAGAACCACAAAGATGTTAAATTGCCAAATATGAGATGATGAAGCATCCCACTGATGCTCCTAACTATGAACATTATCCATTTTCTTACTTTAACATAATTTATTTGGCATCCTTTTCAGAGAGTTTAAATCTGTGAACCATCACAGAAATTTTTAAAAATGTATCACATATTTTGTGTAAAATAACATGAAACACAGAAAATGTCTTAAGAATGGAGATGTTTATTGCAGCATCATGTAATTCTGAAAATAATGTAAATCTCTGACAGGGGGATGGTAAAATGAATTTTTAAAAAAATATTTTTAATTGATTTTATTGGTACTTTTTATTTTTCTTTCTTTCTTTCTTTTTTTTTTTTTTTTGAGAGCGGTTCTCGCTTTGTGGTTCAGGCTGGCTCTGAGCTCAGCCTCAAACACACATCACAGCAATCCTCCTGCCTTTGCCTCCCGAGTGCTGGGATTATAGGTGTGAGCCCGGCACTGTGGTATGTGGTACTGGCTGCCGCTGGGATGAGTCTCACGCCCTGTATTGTTATGTGGTTACCGGAGATCGAACCCAGGTCCTTGTGCCTGTAAGACAGGCGCCAGAACCACTGAGCTAAATCCCCGGCCCGGTAAAATGAATTTTAAATCTCTCTGTTGAAATTATGTAGCTAAACAAGTATTTATGAAGCATTTATAATGATACTATAAATTAGTGAACAACTTTTAATTACTTGTTTATATGCAGTTTATATATGTAAGAGTGCTTTTAAAAAATACATACCAGTACCAGTGTCAATATTTTTTGAGTGCAAAAGGAACGTAATTTTTTGCTTAAGTATGCATATATTCACCTTAAAATTAAAAAGTCTATATATGTGAAGTTTTGGGGAGTGGTATTACATTTGGAAAAGCTGATTATCTTCAATATAAGCCAGAGTGATAAATATAATATATTATATGAGATGAGATATACATGGGTTTGTACATGGGTACATATAGATTAATCTGAAGGGGAATCACCATTTACAGCCTTCATTATAAACACTAAAGAGAATTTTAACTCTGTGAAGGACAAAGAAGTAGTGGTTTTCTATGGTAGAGTGTTAACCGTGGTCTCTGCTACCTCTGCTCCAGGTGCTGATTGTCTGTAGCACAGGTCTGGCCGGGATTATGCTGCTCAACTACCAGCAGGATTACACAGTATGGGTGCTGCCTCTGGTCATCGTCTGCCTCTTTGCTTTCCTAGTCGCTCATTGCTTCCTGTCCATTTATGAAATGGTAGTGGATGTATTATTCTTATGTTTTGCCATTGATACCAAGTATAATGATGGGAGTCCTGGCAGAGAATTCTACATGGACAAAGTGCTAATGGTAAGTACTTCAAACCCCCTCTACAACATGAAGAATAAAAGTGCTAATGCAAATATTTTGCTAAACTTTGTCTGTGTCTAATTTCCCATCATATGCAACAGTCATTGAGAATTAAGCCAGTAGCTCTTTCTCCCGAAAGAAGTTAGTCTTGGGGAAATCACCAAAGACATGGACATGGACCATTTCAGAGTCCATTGGTGTGTGTATGTGTATGGTACTGGGAACGGAGCCCAGGCCCCTTGCACTAAGCTATATCCACAGCCTTTTTATGTATTTTTTGGTGTTGAGACAGTCTTGCTTAGTTACCCAAAAAGGATTCAAACTTATGTTTGTCGTGCCTCAGCCTCCCAGACGGTGGATTTGTGGGTGTGCACCGCCATGCCCAGTGTGAATGAACTTTTCAAGTGCCTTGAATCAGCACTGAACCACTGATGTTCCAAGTACCTTTTCCTGAAATGGTGATTAAAGACATTCTTCCTGAATCTCAGTGCCACCCTTCCAGACACTACTGCTGTCAACTCTTGAAGACACATCCTAGTGAATATAGGTTACAGACTCATGACTAGCAAATTATTTTATTTTTGCATATTAGTCAAGCTCTGAATCTTTACACAGATATTATCCAAGCTCATGGCTTTTGGAGCTCCCTTCTATAAGAACTTTAATTAAAATTTTAAACAACTTTAAAACTACATTAAAATTATTTAAGTACTCTTTGCATCAAGGTTAAGTGATACCAAATTAGAAATGCTTTTTAATAATGATATTTTCTTATTAAGCAGAGAAATAGTCTGAAAATAGATATTAACCTATTAATAGATATTAATCTTGAGAATAATAAATATTGTACTTGGAAATAATGCATCATTTTTAGAAGAATAATTTTTCAGTTAAATCTAGAAATTAATTAAGAAATGAGCTAGATTTTTTAATAGTAAAATTCCAAATGATCTAGCTAACCCCTTATCTCTTAAAATCTGAGTGTATCACAAACTATACATTCTTTTTTAGTTTTTTTTGAGTCAAGGTCTCGCTTTGTAGTTCAGGCTGGCCCTGAGCTCACTGTGTAGCCCAGGCTAGCCTCAAACTCAGAGCAATCCTCCTTCCTCTGCCTCCCGAGTGCTGGGATTACAGGCATGAGCCACCATACCTGGCTTTTTAATTCATATTTGATTTGTGAGCATTTCTTTCTTGAGATTAAAATGTTGAGCTTATTTTTGTTTGTTAAGCCATTGATCAAAAGCAGGGTAAACAATAGTTTTTCTACCTTTGGTTTTCTCTGTGAGAATGATGAGGATATTTAATGAAGTACTTCATAATCTTTAAAGAATAGAAGTGGTGTTTCCTAAAAAAAAAAAATAATAAGTGTTTCCTTTGGGGCATATTCCCACTTTCACTTGTTCTGAGCTCAGGTTACCAGTGATATTCCTGTCTTCCTGCTCTCAGTCAAGACCAGATAGACATTTTAATAGTTCATTTATGGTTTGGTTTAAAGAAACAAAAAATATTTAATGCATAGCAGTATTAATGCTTTTTTACCTTCCAAGTCATTAGAATAGAGTTGAGAAATCAAATGTTCTTGTCTTATGAAGGCTTGATGTAGAAAAATAAAACAATACGCTACATATTGAAAAAGTCTTTTAAAAACACTAGACATTTTTTTCTTCTGGACAAAATTAGCATTGTCTCTTGGAGCCTTAGTGACATCACAATGATTGGATGGAAAGATTTGCATCAGAGAATTGTAGTGAGTCCCACAAATTTAGTAGTTCTTTTGTATGATATGAAATATTACCACAGTGTTTTTAGGTCATTCGTGCAGATACTGAGTCAAATGTAACTGTAAACTGGACCTGGTGCTTATGTCTATCATCCCAGGACTTTGGGAAGATGAGGCAGGAGGACTTCAAATTCTCTGAGCCCAACCTGGGCAACTTAGCAGTTTAGTGAGACCCTGTGTTAAAATTTAAGAATGAAGCAAGATAAAAAGTGTTGGTGCTTTGGCTTAGTGTGAAGGCCTTGGGTTCCGATCCCAGTACCTCTAAATAAATAAATGAGTGACTGTTCCTTAGAATTCGTCTGTCAGCCGAAATCAAGAAAGGCCCAAGAATTTATGCTGTGTGATTCATATCTTGCAGGAATTTGTGGAAAACAGTAGGAAAGCAATGAAAGAAGCTGGTAAGGGAAGCGTCGCTGATGCCAGAGAGCTAAAGCCGATGGTAGGTGGAGACGAGGAGGCAGCCGACCTCCAAGAATTTCACTTTCACTTCCTCTCTCTCTCTGTTCTCACCGACTACACTTCTTCGGGAGAAGCTTTTGTTATCTGTGTCACTCAGGACATGCTGCTCTTTCTGTGTGTGTGCTTACCCATCACTTGGATGGCAGAGTTCTTGTCACAGCTGAGACCACCTTCTGTAAAAGCAAGCTGAAAGGAACAGCATCTTCACTAGGGGCAGGGAACTAAGAGACAGTTGTTTTTTCTCTATGGAAAAACTTCTAGTTCTTTTTTTGATCTGTCAGTGTTTAGTTTTCATCTGACTGAACATTTGATTTTTCTCATTTTGGAAGATGATAATGGCAATTCCTTTCAGCTTGCTAAAGTTCATATCCTTCCTTTAAAAAATATTGTTCTGTTTACATTGCTGTCTTTTCCCCTTTGTTGACCTTTTCTTCTGTTGCTTAAATTGTGTTTCCTAAGCTATTTTTCTATAGCAATCACATTGACATTTTCAATCAACCTCCACATTCCCTCTCAAGAAGACCATCTAGTTTATTCTCAGCTTACTTGTGAAAATGAAAATTTTCTCTGGTGAATTTTATATATAGTATTAATTTATTAATGTTAATTCATTCTGCTTTCATTTGAAAAAGCCAACTTGATCAGTGTAAGAGAATCCTGAGTTGTTTTCCTCTAGCTATTGGAAATCACTGTAGCATAACAGATGTCTCTAGCATACATTGCTCTAATTAAGACCGCAGGGACAGTGTTGCCAACCTATGGGATTTAGAGAAAGAGGGAATGATTTCTTTTTTTTTTTTTTATGCTTGGCTGCCTTCACTGTGGAGGAAATAAAGATCTCCAGCCTAACACTTAAGAAGACATGACTTACATAAAATATAGCCTTGCCTGCCCCACCTTTTTTGTCTTTTTGTGACTGAAACATCCATCGAATCATTATTTATTACTGAAGAAGTTGAAAACTTCCTCGTCTGACCATGCACTGGCGTATGTTTCTGTACTACTCTTTAGTAAATGGTAGACTAATGGTGGTAGGCCAGAGTGCAAGTATTCCTTGCTCACTTTCACCCCTAATTTATATAAACTGTAATCAAAGAGAATGATCTTGGTTATATGACATTCTGCCCGAAGCCCAGCATTTTAGGAGGTTTTTCTGATTGTATTTTCAACTTTAATCTGGTGCACCTTTCCACTAACAATGCATTAAAAATTTCATTCAGTTTTTTGCTTTCATTTTATGTTCACCATTTCCTTGCTTACTGATAAATGGCAAAAATTCTTTGCTATATCTCAAAATACATCTTTTATGTGCATAAGTTTTCTGATGCTTTGGTCTTTATTGTATTTGGTACCCAAGAATGTTTTAAATGGTTTTTTAAAATTCCCCAAAAGAGAAGTATGAAATACTGCTGACACACACAATAGCTTTAAATACTTAATGCCTTACCTTTTTCTCTCTTTTGTGGTTTGCATATGTGAGTTAACCTGCTGTCACTATCCCCTCTCAGAAAAAAATTATCTGAGGAATTTTCCCTAAAGTTTGGGGATTAGTAAAATTTAGAATTGATTCTTTGTATTTGCTTGTGTTCCTCTCTTAGGTGGAAGTTTTATTACAGGGCATCATGCCTATTTTGTAGTATATCTGGAAATATTGCTTCTGTCTGTCTTTTTCTTTAGTGGAATATTTTAATTTAGAGTTTATTTTTAGCCAAAAAAATAATGCCCAGGAAAATGAGGTTTAAAGCTTTCCTTTTGATGAAGGATCAGTGAATTAACAGGAGAACTGAAAGTTTGCCTCATGTAATTTTTCTTAAGAGAACCTTACAAGTAAAGGAAACTTTAAATATTGATGTGGTTTTTCTGTAGTTCTTCTAAAGTGCTTTTAAAATTTGCCAAATATGAGGATGATATTTAGGGAAATCTGGCTGTTTGCTTGCTTCATTTAGCAGAGGACTTATAGGGGGAAAAGAGAGGAAAACTTGGACTCTGGGGAGAGGAGAGGGAGAAGTAGGCTGTGTATGTCTCAGAGATGATCTTGAAGGAAATGTGGCTTCCAATATTGACAAGCATTTGGGCTCTAGTAATATAGACTCAGAGGAGGAGTTCTAATCCATTTGCCCCTGTTGCTGTTTGTGACCGTGTGTATATTTGTATCATCATTCATGATCTCCTTTTAATGGTAATTGTCTAAGATTATACTCTGTATGACTTTGTTTTCTAGGCTTCGGGAGCAAGTTCTGCTTGAACCTAGCCGACGGTTATGGAACCCATTGACATTCCAAAACAATATATACACATAACTATGTATTTGTGTGTGTGGGTGTGTGTATATATGCATATGTATGTGTGTATATACATATATATGTATATGTATATACACACACACACATAATCAGCCAAAATCAGAAAAAAGGAACAGGGATTTAATACCTTTTTTATGCTTATTTTTGTCAAACATGTACTCCTTTCATACGGGTGGCTTTTACAAGGCAACTTCCGTCATTTAATGTTTTCAATTGTAATTGTCTTAATGGAAATGGTAGCTTCATATCTGATTAACATTTTTAATAACTTAGAGGAGATTTTAACTTTAGTCACTTAAATGAGGTAAAATTGTTGTACCAAATTCTTGTCTAAAATTTATTTCGGGATCTTTTCCCTGATGTGTGTATCAAATCAAGATCTTGTTTTACTGATGCCTAAGTCCAAGCACATCAAGACGGGCATGTGCTTTCAGATAAATAAGGTGATACTGCAGTCAGTTTCCCCCAATCAAAAGCCATGACATTTTACTTTTAGAAACATGCAAATAGGCCCTTCATGGGAGTTTTCTTAGTAGCTCATACATTTGTCAGCCAACATTAAAAAGTAACCAACTCCTCAGGTATATGTAGTTTACCCTAATGCTTCTATAACAGAAAGTTGGAAAAAAAGAAAAGGGTAGATAATCTTTCTTATGCAAACTTTTCTTACATTTGTCTTTCTTTTTGACTTTTGTAGTATCCTCCACACGTTTGTGTGCCTGATTTGAACAGAAGCTGGGGCACCCAGCAAGTTTAGCCTTTAAGTTTCTGTGTATTGATTTGTAGATTAAGTAATGTTAGGAGGAATTTAAAAGGGACAAAACTATGGAGCATAGAGCATTGAAAATTCCAGTGCTTGGGCTTCTGCGTCTGAAGAATATCCGTGGCTTAGGGTTAAACAGCATTGTATTCAAATGCTTGCTATAAAATCTGAAAATACGCTGGCAGGTGCTCCTCTCTTTGGTGACTCATTGACTATCCAGTGTTCTACAACGTTTAACTGAAGAATTGGTTAATTTCGACCCTCAAGTGTGAATGTTCTTTCTTTCTGTTTGGGGGTGGGTTTGAGGATTTTTGTTGTTATTTTGTTTTCTTATTCCTGAAGCTTACCAGATATGAATGGCTAATATTCCATTGTTCTGCTTATTGTAATGGTGAATGCTTTAAGAAAAAAATGTGTAATTTGCTAAGAATAATTCATGATCTGTTTATGCGATAACTCCTTTTTGTTACAATTTTTTTAAAAAAAGCTATTTTTGTTAATGTAAAGTAAATATTTCAGAGCAAATTTTTTAAACTTATTGCACTAAATAAGGCTCTGTACAAAAAAAGAAAAAAGAAAAAAAAAGCCTCCGCATTTTATCATTCCATGGAAAGAGAATCTTTTGAAAGAAAGCATTGCCTCCTACTGGAATTGGATAGTGAATTAGATTGGTATTATGAAAATGCATACGATTTATGTCATGAGGGCTTAATAAGCAGCTGTTTCCTAAGATGCTTCCTTTCAAAGGGTTGAACCTTTAAATTGCTGCAAAAGGTAAATTGTATTTTTTTTTAAGTATTGGTGTTCTTTAGCTAGGCTAAAATTTGCTAAATGCCTTGGTTTCTTTTCAAAGCTCATGTAATATTTCTGATTTTCCAGAATATTTGCAATAAGAGTCTGGATTCACACACACACACACACACACACACACACACACACACACTTAAGAGTTCATGTCTTAGCAAGATCTGGAAAACCAACTTTGTGGGCATAGCTACTTTGAAATAACAATTCTCCAGAAGTTAACATTTAACATCTATTGTCTCCAACATCACCATACTCCTTTATATTATTTGAAATGAAATAAATATAATTATGTAACTAACAATTATCCAAATAGGTGAGAGAGCAAATCATGTAGGAAATTCACAATGCTGTTGTTTCATAGTCACACAGATTTTGGACTTTCAGAAACATTGGGAACCAAATTTAAAATTGACAAAAGTCTAGAAGATGGGTGTCCAGACAGAGGACACTCCAGGAGCTAGCTATTTCAGGAGGTGTTCCTCCAGCGGGACCTGATGGAAACCTTGAACCTGGAAATTAGGTTCTGCTCACTTGGACATCCCCGCATCATGGATATTTGCTGCCCCTGTTTCATGTGCTCGCAATCTCAGCTATTTGGAAGCCACCAGGAATGCTTTCTAATTATCATTTGCAACTAGAACTGTAATCAGAAAGAAATTTTGTATTTTTGTATAACTTGATTGTGTGCCCTTTTATATAACAGGTCCTGTTTTACAAATAAATTTTGTTTTACTAACATTGTGTTTAGAAATTATGATCTATGTGTAACCATGTCATTTGAGTTTCAAACTAGTTTCCCGGCTGTTTTCGCTAAGAAAAACTGTGTGCCATATAGATATATGCAAATATGCATATATATTACTCAGGCACAGACAGAGAGATATTTGATATGTGGAATATCACTCTCACCTGAGCTTCATTCCGTGATTAACTTGATAAAGCATCGTGGAGGCTTTTTCGCAGTGTTTCAGTGCTTTGAGGTCATGTCCAGATATTTCCACTGCCTCTTTCATTCATTGCAAGTCATTCTTCAGCTAGCTGTGGGCTGCCTTATTGCTACTCGCTCCCTGCTTCCATCCTCTGCCCAAGTGAGAAGAATACGTGAACAACAAAAATTATCTGTGAAATGTGGATACCTGAGTAATTTTATAACCCATTGATTCTGTGTTGCGCTTTTTGTCTTTTTCTGTGATAATTCTTCAAAACTGCATTTAGGAGTCCTATCTTGAGACCTATTGTTAGGGTCCCCAGTTGTAAATGGTGGTGGTGTCCAGAGCATCATTACGGTTTTTGCCATCAGGCCTTGGATGCATAACGTGGACTTTCTAGGTTCCTGCCTCAAAAAATAAGCTCTGTTGTAATATGATAGAAAAGGAAAAGGTTAAATTCTGATGTAAATCCAAAAGACTTCTCTTCAATGAGAAACTGAAAATACAATAAAAATAAAAATATAGCAGTTTTGAAAGGCACTGAGATTATATAATCCTTTCATGGATGAGCAGAGCTCAGAGCAGTTTGTTTCTTTAAACCATTGAAAGTAATGGTTAAGGTTTAGGATTAAAGTTCTTTATCCAATTCTACAGGATAATTAAGTCCCCAGTCACTGTAATTTAAGTAGCTTAAACTGTATGTTGGTCCCCAAATGTTTTCCATAATGGAAGCACTTACTGATTCTCTTTAAAAAGTATGCCAGGAATAAGTTTCTCCATTATAAAAATGCTGTCTTACCCTTACCTTTCCTTTTTTCAGGGAAGAGCATTAACCTGCTATTTATAAACTCTTCCCTTTGCCACTGCCTTGGCAATACCAAGAGCTCTCTGCCCTTCCTGTCCAGAGGAGTTTCAGGATTTCTCTTCGCTAATACTGTTTCTTCTTTCTTCTTCAAAACAGAAATTACATACACCAGATATTTGCAAGAGTACACAGTGCTTCTGAGGCTTAAACGTTTTCACCATCCACAGTCACCTTCAGCTAGTGGTTATTTCAAGACATCCCCCAACATACAAAGGAACATGATGAAATCATTTCCAAACCAAAGCTGTCTGCTCTGATTACTTGAACATTTATTTTATTTCATTATTTTACTATTGGTCAGTATTCTCTCAGTTGAATAGGAATTTCTAATAGCCTTAACCTAGCTTCTGAGAAATTTCCTTCCAAAGTATCTTTAAACTTCCACTTTGCAATATGTAAGTTCTCTGCTGCTTTTCTACTGCTGCTATGGGGGAAAAACCCTAGAGTCTTGAGGTCTATCAGTGCACCTGACACAGTTGATTTTTGTATTCTTTTCATACCTTCCCCTTGACAGAAGTGCTTGCCTAGGGTTAAGACATGGTCTGTGAATATGCATTGGACTGCTGTGGGTTCATAAGTAAATGCATAAAGCAGAGACTTGTTATTCTACATTCATAGCAGAGAATCTCTTTTGCTTTAAATACATATTTATATAGCATTGTGTGCTAAGGAATGTGTGATAGTCCTTTTGAAAAGTAGGCACTCTTCATATACAGTGGCTGCTTTGGAATTTAACTCACTGCTGTTTAATGGCACATAGCCCACATTTTGAAAAAGCAGGACCCTTGAGTGTCTCAAGAGAAAAAAACAACACTTAAAAGAAAACTAAGCATGTTGTATATACTTATAAATTTAAATAACATACTTTTCAAGTATCAAAATTGAGCCAAATTCTTATATTTCATGTTTTAAGAGGCCAATTTTAATCCAAGATTTAAATCTTTGAAAATCTCTTTCTTACAGAAATCTTAAATGCAGTTTTTAAACTTGTGAATTTCTTTGGAAAACCTTTTTTTCTATAGAAATATATAGTACTCTTTCTCCTCATCTCACTTTTTCTATATATAAAACTAAATGATGATTCAGTTTTAATTTTGCATGAACAGTTGCCACCTTGTGAATTACATAGGCAGGATTTAAGTTTGATGTGTTCTACAGGAATTAATTAGTAAATTTGTTAAGATAATATGAAATTGTTAAGGACCCAGATAAACTATTCTCAAGTTTTGATACATAGCTTTATAAAGCAATGACTTTCTCCAGAACAAGGAGCTCAGAACAAGAAAGCCTTTACTCATGGTCTAGACAAGATCTAGTTGAACATGAAAACATAATTTACAGATATTCCCTCCATTTTCCATTTTTTTGGCTAAGATCTGAATTAAATGTGATATTGAAAAAGATTCATCTGGGAAATCATCAGTCCCTTTGAACTAATAAAAACTGTAGACATTCTCTAAAATGCACAAAGCGCATCTGTAAGCACTTCATATGTTCATAGAAATGATTAAGTCTCCTTAAGATCCTTTTGAGATGAAATTTAGCACCTTTGACCTGGCGTCGTTTTTATAATTTATAGATGTTTGCATAATGTAGTACTAACTACAATAAACAGAGTAAATAACCAGATGGTCAATGCAGAATCTTCACAACCATAAAATTTCTTAACTTGAAGATATGAGGAGGTATATAACATTTACCAAATTATTCGCAATAGACACACACACACACACAAAATCCAAGAAATAGAGGATCCTTATAATTATGCATCAACCAAGATACATGATTGTTTTTACTGTAACTCATAATGATATGTTACATAGTGTTATCAGTATTTCACTCTTACAGTATGTCTGTAAACATGACAAAAAACACAGATTAAGTTGATAACTTGGCAAACAGAGCACATATACTTGACCAAACACAACAGAAAATAGCCAGAGCAGGTACTGACAACACAAACTTGAAAGGCGGTTTTTGTCTGCGCATAAATCAGGGAGGTATTTCTTGTTTTGAGTGTTTTCTGCCCTCTAACGCAGCCTTGGGCCACTGTGCCGATGGAACCACATCTCCATTCCTCATGTGCAGCCATCTTCCATCTTCGGGGAAGGATGTGGAATTCTTCCCATCTGCATCTTACTTAGGTAACTGTGCTGCATCTGCATATGGGCATAGCAGCTCTTGTGGAAAGTTTTCTGGGTTCTTGAAAAAGCAGGCAGGAACCCTTAAAGAGTTAGAAATTACTTAGGGTTTTATTCCAGTCAATCACAGTTTACAAAGTCAGACATCACACCACACCACACCATTTTTAAGCTGATGAAAGCATTGGAAATTTCTCAACTGCCTGGTTAAGAAAAGAGAAAATTCAACTTCCTACCCTACCCACTCCTAAAAAACTTCTAATAAGCCGTCCATAGTATTAAACAGTCCACTGCTTGAAATTTCCATATTAGGAAGCAAAGGACCAAAGTCCAGCCTAAATTTGACAAGCCTTTTTAGGGTTCTTATCATAGAAATGACTTAAAGAGAATATTCCAGTCTTTGTTTATGGATCTTGTCTACCCATCCTTCTAGCTAGAAATACCTAGGTTAGTGGTGGCTTGAGAAATATGTTTATTTGACTCCATGTGATTCAAAGTAAGCATTTATAAGACTTGGGGGACAAAAGGCAGATGGAACAGGTCCCATGGACCAGCCTCGGTGTGGGAAGGCTCCGTCTCGCCATGCTTCTACAGACAGTGTTAAAAGTGGATCACGTAAAGGTGTGACGATAGTAGGATACCTTTGGAGACTTGTAATTTAATACAGGGACTGTTGAATAAAATTTCCTCCACCACTTGGGTTCCAGTAATCTGGGCTCAGAACCTCGTTTTGGCTGCTTGGTTTTTACTAGTTCTGATATTTCAGAGATGATCACATGGAGAAAGTCACCTTATTTTTACCGTGTCGCTGTAGTGTTACTAGACTCCGTTGCAGTAGATTTCCTGATTTCTACCCTCCCTTATAAAGGTGCTGGTAATACCATAATGAAAAGAAGTTTCAATTTACTGTCTCAGAATGTAGTATTCATGACCACTAAATATATTTCTAGAAGACCTTCAACCTAATAGGGTTCAATTCAAGTGAGTTGTTAGTTGACTTGATAATAGCAGGAGGAAATAAGCTTTGAAGCTAAGAAACAAAACAGAAAAAAGCGTGAAGGATGTGTAACACAGTGACACGGGGCTGAGGAAACAACCAAAGACAAAAGCCTATTTTCCGAAGACCGAAGGCCCAACTTTTATCTCCTGGCTGGCACAGCCTTTCCGAACTGCACTGGAGGGTGTAACTCCTAGAATAAGGTAGTTGGGTCTGAAAGACCAGTCAGTGGAATAGGGACCTGCTGTTGATCTCCTGGGACTGAGGTCTTACGGCCAGTGTCTGGCCCCACCAGATGTGCAGAGTGCTAGGAACAGAAATTGGCACATCAGTGAATCTCAGCTTCTCCCTGCTGTGTAACCTGGCATGAGAAGTGCATCGTGGTGCCACATATTTGATGCCTTGTTGTCTTCCTTTTTTCCACCTGCATCCTATTCCCGAGTGTCAAGTTTTTATTTCATGGCCTGTTACATGTCCATTATGCACTGGAGGATCACAATGAAGCCTTCTGTGAGTTCCATGATTTGGAATCATTTCCCTTAGCGTTATTTTGGGAGTTTCTTCTTACAGTGTCACTACACTGTATGCATGTGGGGAAACAAACATGTAGGTGCTTGAACATGCCCCGCAGATACAGTTGTAGCCCTGGTATTTGTGACTGTCATTCCTGACACAGTACAGACTTTACAGATGGAGCATTATGCTCTCAGAGGACTTTAAAAATATGTATATTAAGCAATTAACTTTCTGGAGTTATCAAATCTTGCTGGGAAATTAACTTCCAAGAGCTCTGAATTGGATGGCATTCCATCTGGCTTCAGAGTACAATGAGCTTATATGAAATGGAGCTTTGAAATGTTTTTCTTGTGCAGAAATATGGACTACAAAAAAAGTGCTGATCTAATGCTAAGTTTTCTGTGTACTGACTCAGTTGCCAGAATTATAATGAAAACTGTATTTTAGTCTAACATGTATAGAATTTTTTATGTAATAAATAAAAATTTTATAGGAAAGAATGTCATTGTCTACTGTGTCATAACACTTACCCATGCCCATGGTGATGACTGACAGAAAGTGATCATGATTTCCGGTTAGGTCATGTGCTGTGAGGTCCCTAAGAGTTTCCCAGCTCTTTTCTTCCATTTCTCAGCCTATTCCAGGGTGCTTGGAGTATGACATATAAGTGAGATAAAACCAACTTCTGAACTACAAAGTTCTACTTCCCAGCCAGGCTTCATAGAATCTGAGTAGCCAAATGAACGCTAAGGTCACAAATGAATCCTATCACCAGGCAGAGTAGAAAAGTTCCCTTAGAGGAAGCATAGCATAGGAGACACTCAGGGTGCTGGTCAAGGTCCTGCGGGCTCCATCTGTGCTGTTAGTGAGTGTGTGTGTGACTGCTGTGCTGTCCTTTGGGCAACAGCTCTTCCATGTTAACAGTTTGGGAGAGTCAAGCTTGTTTAAAGTGGATCTTTTAAGTATTCGATGGAAGTTCTTCTAGGTAGAAGACCTGTTGCAATTCTTCTCTCTCTGTCTTTCTGTATCTCTTTGTCTCTCTATCTCTGTCTTTTTCTATCTCTCTGTCTCTCTGTGTCTCTGTCTGTCTCTATCTCTACCTGTCTCTTGTCTCTCTGCCTCTCTCTCTCTCCCCTCTCTCTCATTTTGGATTTTTCCTGAGAGGCTGATCAATAGATAGCCCTTCACTAGCCAATGGGAGTAATATCCAGACAATACCCTGGTTATTTATGCCATCCTACCAAAAAAGAGTTTTTCTAGAATATAAATTTTATAGGATGTTTATAAGCATTCTTTAGACCTTCAGACCTCTTCAGGAG
Source organism: Petromus typicus (assembly GCA_004026965.1). Taxonomy (NCBI): domain Eukaryota; kingdom Metazoa; phylum Chordata; class Mammalia; order Rodentia; family Petromuridae; genus Petromus; species Petromus typicus. Next base: position 14,023 of record PVIR01011132.1, on the reverse strand, counting down.
TGTTTGAGAAGCTAAAGATACTAATAGTCTGGAGTGTTTATTCTATGGGGGCGGCTAGTAAAAATTGCAGTTATTCTCGTGTATAGTCCATGTCATGATAAAAAGGCCCAGGGATTTAGGGATTTAGCTCAGTGGTTCTGGCATCTGTCTTGTAAGTGCCAGGGTCCAGGTTCAACCCCAGGTAACCACACACTACAACGCCAGGCCTGTTGACTCATGCCCACCAGCAATCAGTACCACATACCACAATGCTGGGCATGGCGGCTCACACCTATAATCCCAGCACTTGGAAGACAGAGGCTGGATGATTGCTGGGTTCCAGGCTGAGTTCAGCATCAGCCTGAACTACAAAGTCAGACCCTGTCTCAAAAACCTAAAACAAACAAACAAAAAGCCCATGAAAAACCTCCTGTTTCCTGAAAGATACCAGAAGTTTTTCTGTGTGGCTATGAAAAGAACACTATTTAATCTCAAATCTAATTATGCATCACTTAACATCAGGAATGTGTTCTGAGAATGTGTCATTTGACCAGATCATTGCTGTGCAAACATCAGAGAGCGAATTTACACACACAAACAGAAGTGACTGCAACATCAGTAATGATAACAGTCTCACGGGCCACCTTCATATATATATGTGCTCCAGGGTTGTGTGGTCCATGACTGTTTGTGTTCTCCAGCTTAGTACTGTAAACTCTTAAGATGCTGAATAGTTCAGAAAGAAGCCAAAGTCATATCAAGCTGTTGGGCTCCTGTCTTCGTTCAGATGCTATGGAGCTAAGTCATGGGATAGTGCCTTTCCATTAATTTTTAGTTGTGGCAAGTAATAGTGAAAGTGAGAAATGCACTGTGCCTTTGATTAATGCTATGCCTCATTAATTGTTCACATTCTGGGAAAAATAAGCTTGGGAGATCTATATACCTAAGTTAAATTTAGGTTTCCAGAAAACAATAGAGCTAGATATTAGACCACTTTATGGACTTATCAAAAGTGTCCAAAGAAGCCTTAAGGTTCTCTAGTGAAGATTTAGAAGGTCCCTGGCCAGTCTGACGGACTACAGAAGTAATGGTAAGAGAGAATTGCCTTCAAGGCAAACAAGCTTTCAGCCAACCTTGTGTCGCACTGTGATCTCACACTAGGACATGGGATGTTGAGGATTTGTGCTTGATCTTCTCCTCCATCCTTCAGAAAGGATTCTTGTGGCTTACAATGAAATAAAATAATTTTAACACAAAGCATTAAAAAAAAAAAGGCAAGTGAGAACTGAGAAAAAGAGATGACCTGGATAAGAAAACATAGGTTGGGCATAAGACTGAACTCCAAGAATCTTTCATTCTCAGCAGAGAATTTCAAGAAAGGTAGATAGATTTAAATGTTAAACAAAAGGGTGCCCAAATAGAGATTCAAGAAGAGTGACTGGGCAGATATTAACAAGGATGTAAATAATAGTGAATTGGAACAATATCCATAGTATAGTCAGTGAAAAGAACAGAGGGTAAAGTAATATTCATAGCACAATCTTAAGTAAAACAAATATTGTCTACACCCTAAAGGTAGAGTAGATGTTCTCTTTATCAATTCTGTAGACACTGATAGTTGATGTGTTAATTGAAATTTTTGGTTAAGGAGTCATTAAAATTTTTCTTCTTTAAACTATAAGGTATAAATCATCATTGGCCAATTTTTGACATAGATATATTGATTCTTGCTTATGACTTCTCTAAAGTTGTCTTCTGTCTGTTTTATGTTAACACCAATAATGGAATATATGCAATACTTCTTAAATTGTTCAGTAGTTTAGAGATGCTTATAAGTCCACTGACTGAGGACTTTGAGATTTTTATAGTCTCTTTTCAATGTATATATTTCTCAGACACATACTGCATAAGTGATGTTTTTAGCATTTTACCTTTATTGAATTTTTCCAAGGCATTCAATTTTTCAATCCATTCATTTGATAGAGAGGATTGTTTTATATCCACTGTTTTTATCAGTTACTATGTAATTGTATTTATTATATTATTAGAGTAAGCACACCCAACATAACCTGTTGGGGTTAACACTTCTGACTCTTGCTGACCACAGCCCGGGGACGGTAAGGACAGATGCACTGGCCGCTGTGGATGAGCCTCTCTCCAGGAGCACTGCATGTACTGTAGACAGCAGCTGCTAGGTTGCACAAAAGACTGACAGTTAATCTGCCAAGAGAATTAAATGGAAGTTGCTGTATTTGCATCAAAATCATAATTATGGTTATCTCTGTGTTACTTTAGTTGGGCTTTTTATTTATCTGTAGGTTTAAAATAATTCCTCTATAGTTTTAACATGAGAAACTAAGTTATATCACAAAGAGCCAAGGATGATGGAATGTCAGTAACTAGACCACTGTGAAAATAGACTGGTGCCGTGCAGCAGATGACAAGGTTCTGCAAAGAAATTCTGTTATTGATAAAAATTCTTTAAAAAGCTAGAGATAGATCTTGAAAAAAAGGAAAAATAAATGATATGTAGGACAATTGGCTTTCACTTTGAAAATGTATGTAAAGTCAAATCCAAATTGATTAAAGAATTTTAAAAGTGGACCAAGGAAAGGTCAAGAGAAAGAAAGAGACAATAAGTTTAGAGGAATTAGAGAAAAATCATGGAAATGATAGAGTAATGGGAGCTGGCAAGATCTACACCTCACTTTAGGGGGAAATGTAAGGAGTGAGGTCCATTTCTTTAAACGTGTCCCCCTCCATGTGCTGATTGTAGCCAATTTAGTGAACATTTCACAGCTTCCACTAGACAATTATATTCTGGGAGCCCCGTGGTAAATACTCAAACTTAGAGAGACACAACAGTGAGGTTATAACAAGCAGAAGGTACTTCAAAAGAAGAGAGAAAGGTGTTGAGGTGATCAGAGGAACTTAGCTCTGTCTTGAGGATGAGCAGGAGTTCGATGATGAAGAGGCAGGACCCTCACAGAACAGAAGAGCCTGGGCAGCCGTGGCATCGTGAGGAGACGCAGTCCTTCGGGATGCGCGGAGCAAGGAGTACGGGGTGTGCAGCTCGAGGTGAGCGTGGAGAGGACGCAGGCGCCGTGCCTGCCAGTTCCACCCTGCACGGAACTGTGGGCCGCCCGTGACGGGTTTCAGGCAGAATAGCCCAACTGCACAGAGACGGGGAAACAGAAGGCGGGAAACTTGGGAGAGAAAGAAGCCTGAACCTAAGCTGTGAAAGAAAGAGTGAGGAAGAAGAGGGTTCTGGAGAAAACCCAACAGGCCCAGTGACTGACTAAACTCGGGAGGGCAGAGATAAACCAGGAAACCGCCATGCCTCCTCTGTGTAGAGGGGGTATGGGAAAATTCATCCAGGCTCGGATTCTCTAAATAAATATTGGAAATAATCATCTTTTCCACTCAATGTTATCTGTAGGAGACAGAAGAGCAGGGTGTCCTCAAAATATTTCTCTGTACCAGCAGAAAATATTTCCCACTCCCTAATGAGTAAAATCTGCCTAATTTCTGATTTTCAGTTGAGAGTTTCTAACCCACAGTGGCCTCAGCAGCTACAGACAAATTTGTGTCATTGGCCCCAGCTTTGCTCTTCTGTGTTGTCACCTTAACCATCTGTTTGCTTCTGTGCCAACAAGAAAATAACATTAATGTGCGTTAATGGATATTCACATATTTATGCCATTTTCTTAAAGACATATATTAAAATTATTAGACTAAAAATACACACAGGGACATAGATAGGAAAAAAACCAGTACACTGAATTATAGAACTATGATCATAGCACCACCCTCAGGAATTAAAATCTGTGAGCTTCCCAGAAACCTGAAAAGAAAGGGTGGGGGGAGGCAAGATGTATAGAATTTTATTCACTGAGGGATAAAGATAAATCCATTTATTAGTTTACTATGAAAGCAAATTGCATATGGCTTTTGAATGGGGATGTGGAGTGCTGAGCTGAGAGAGCCCCAACAGGTGACTGTCCGAAGCCCTCGCTGGGAGGTGACGGCCTGGCCCACGTTCCCCAGGCAGCTTGCCCGTGTCACACGAACCAGTGTGAGCCTTGCTCAGAGAAACTTCAATTGTTTGCTCTGACCTGTGGCCATGTGAAGGGTGAGTTCGAGAGTCTTTTCCTTCCGCCTCCCTCTGAACCTTCTGAAAGCTGAAGCAAGCTCCCCGGTGATGTTTGTCAGAGACATTTAAAGTCAGACTCACGAAAATGGAAGCAGTCTACAGTAGCAAGAAGCAGGCAGATGGAAAAGAAAGATCTGGGATGACCATGTGCGGCTAAATGAGCTTTGAAAAGCTTTTGCATGTAGTAGGAAGTTCAGAACGCTGCACGCACGTCCACGGCAAGATACACAGGGAAGGACCAACTGGGCAAACCATCGGTATTCACTTGGGGCCAACTTTAGGGTCCACACAGGAAGTGGAGACGAAGGCAGAGCGGTGCCTTGCTGAGCAGCGCATCATGCCCACACAGAGTGAATCTGCGGTGACGAGAACAAGACTATTTTTGGCTCTACAGATTGGAAGAAATGTGTCAGATCATCCGCAGAGCAGGGACTTCACTGACCAAACACATCAATGTTGGGCAGAATATAACCTTTACTGAAAATATAGTTTAGAAAAGGCACTAAGCAGCTACAACCTACAAATAACAACAACAAACTGTGGGGAGTCTGATGTCAAAATTGCCATATTCTAATGTTCAGAATGCCTACTTTTCATCAAAAGTATAACAAAGCACAAAAATAAACAAAAGTATAGCTTATTAATAGGAACAAACTAATCAGGGCTGTCTTAGGCCCCGATATTGGACTAGACAGAAACTTTACTAGACAGAAACTTTAAATCATCTGACTTAAATATGATCAAGGAGGCAAAGAAAGTCATAGACAAATAATCAAGAGAATAATAATAGAGAATATTAATAAAGAGATAGAAATCATGAAAGGAGTCAAATTAAAAGTCAAGTTAAAAAGTTAACTAAATGGAAGAAATGCTAAAGAGGTCGACAAGAGATTTGAGCAAGCAGAAAAATGTGTAGGCTGTATCAACTGAGGTTTTATTTGAAGAGCAAAAGAAGAAAAGAATGAAGAAAAAGTAAAGCCTATGAGTTTTACAGGACACATACCAGTGTATCTGGGGAAACAGAAAAACCTGACAAATATTTACATGTTTTAAAAACTCGTTACAGTAAAAGACATGTGGTCAAGAACCATTGTATTTGTGTTCAGAGAGGGAGTATTTTAAAGCAGATTAATGGTAATGTGTCTTTTACGCTAATCATTTTTTAAAAAAAAATCATCTGCCATATTTTTAATCACATCTTGTACATATTGGGAGAGAAAAAGAATCAGGAAGGGAAGGAAGGACAGATGAAGGAAGCAGAAAATATTTGAAGAAATATGGGCAAGAAATGTCTCTGCTTTGATGGAAAAACATAATTGCATTTCCAAGAAGTTCAACAAACTCCATGGAGGATATGGTGAGAGAGAGCCACACCAAGGTAGATGGCAAACTGTCAACAAAGACTGAAGAAAAAAGCATGTTAAATGCAGCAGGCGAGGAGCAACTCATTACATACAAGTGATTCTCAATTAAATTAATTCCTTCATCAGAAACCATGGAAACCATAAGACAGTGAGAAGACATGTTTGTAGTGCTGAGAGAAAAATAATGGCTGTCAAGAATTCTTTATCAAAATTATTCTTCAGAACGAAAGGAGAAATCAAGATGTTCCCAGACAAAAGCTGAGAGACTCCAGAGGCTGAGATGGAAGGATCACAAGTTTGAGACCAACCTGAGCTACACGGCAGCATAGTGTTTCAGAATTTTATAAAAGGTGCAGTTTCTGGGCATGGTGATGCACAGCACTTAGGAGGCTGAGGCAGGAGGATTGCCATGAGTTCGAGGCCACCCTGGGATACACAGTAAGACCCTGTCTAAACAAACCAAAAACATGGTGAGAGCTTGTTGCTAGTAGCCCTGCCATGCAAAAAATGCTAAAGGTCATCCTTCAGGTAGAAACAAAAGAATGCTAGATCTATATTCTGTAATTACATACAGAAAATAAAGATCCTGCTAGGATAACTACATAGTTACATATAGAAGTTAATATTATCATAATTTTGTTACATTCTTTTATGTCCATATGAATTAAACGGCAAATGTGTAAAATTAAATCTAAGTCTATCTAAATGGTGACACAATGTATCAAGATGTAATATATGTTCTCCCTAAGCTGATAGTCAACAAGAAAGTCATGGTTGGCTTGAGCACCAGGATTAAGCCTGACAATGGATAGCTGAACTAAGTTCAAGTTCAGGATTTTTAGAGGGCTTTGGAGGTGCAGATGAACTTGGACAGGGAGCTGAGCATCCCAGCAGCCAAGAAAATAGAATCGTTGGTGGTAGGAAAGCTATCACACTGTTACACATCCTCTACTAAAACCTTAACAGAAAATCCAAGCCTAAATCATGTGTGAATTGCAGAAAAAGTCAAGGGGGAAACATGTGATCTATTTTCCTCAAAGAATTTTGCCTGAACCAACTCAAAAATGCTGTACGAAAAACAAGCAAAAGTGTTCTTGGAGCCACATTTCCAAATCCATACACAATGCAACCCTGACTAATGTGATAATTCTAAGTAAAATCTATGGGCAGAAGAATCCATGTGAAGCTGGAAGGCAGTAAGTGGGCTAAATGAGGCTTATTTGAGTCAAACGGGACCTCTGAGTTTTAGTTTTTTGAGGGATCTCCACACTGATTTTCACACTGGCTACACCAGTCTACATCCCCACCAATTCTGGAGAAGGGTCCCTTTCTCCCCACAGCCTGGCCACCACTGTTGGCTGATTTCATGATAGCTGCCATTCTTTCTGGAGTAGATGGAATCTCAGCACTGTTTTAATTTGCCTCTCTTGAATGACCAGTGATAATGAAGATTTCATCATACATTTATTCCCTTCTTAGTATCTTCCCAAAAGAATTAAAAGCTTCATACCGTATGTTTATAGCAGCACAGTTTGTAATAAATAAGTCTTGGGAACAGCCCACATGCCCATAAACCAATGAATGGATAAAGACAATATAGAGTCTTTTATACAATAAAGCACTACTCTGCAAAAAAAAAAAAAAAAAAGGATAGCTTGAGACATTTGTAGTTAAATGTATGAACCTTGAGACCATACTCTTAAGTGAAATAAATTGAACACACACATTTAAATACCACATTGTCCCTCTGGAGTGAGAAATCAAAAGTGGAAATAAGGACTAAGATGGATAATGGATATTGGGAAGTGAGAGGAAATGGGAAGGGACACAAGGGAGGGGAAGGAGGAAAGGAAGGAAGAGACAGGGACAAAAGCAAGAACAGAAGGAAAAATGGAAACAAAGCTTGCGTATACACGGGACACGTGCGGGTTAAGGGGAAGGGGAGCGCGAGGGGGATTCGGCAGGTGTGCCAAATGCATGTCCGAGTCCTGGTGCCTTCACTCAGACAGCTGTGTATGGAAATCAGAGAACATGGTGAGATCCGTGTCCCAGGGTGTCCTTGCCATTCAGGAGGCCTCCACCTAATTGTCAGAGCCAGCACTACGTGGAACTTACTTGTGAATAACAGGTGCATCCTACAGCTGTCTGGATTCTGGAAACCTGTTATCCCCTGCAGTCACCAGAATTCCAGCCTGTTCTGAAAATCTCTGTTCCCTAAATCCCACAGCTGGAAGAAGATGGGAGATTCTTTGGTCAGAAAAACATAAGAAGGTGAATGCTTCCCAGGCTTACGAAGATAAACAGTATGTTAAGCAGAAATTTTCCCACAAATCTTAAACAACTAGAAGTAAATGGTTCTCTTCTGTTTTATTGCACTGAATTAGAAGCAGTTGTGCTAGATGGGATGAAGGACTAGCCAACATCTCCTCTCACGTCTTCACTTATTGACATGAATGACCTAGAAGATGACGATTATGGAAAAAAGGATGTTTGTGGAATGGACAGTCTTAACAAAAAGTTTAGCAATACTGCCTGCAGGAAAATGGATATTTTGATAAGCTGCCATATGAGCTCATTCAACTGATGCTGAATCACCTTACCCTGCCAGACCTGTGTAGTTTAGCACAGACTAGCAAACTACTGAACCAGCTTGTGCGATCCTCTACAGCACACCCACCTCAGCCTGCAGCCATACCAGGTGAAGCTAAATGACACTTCGCCGGGGTTTCAGCAGGTTCCACATACTCTCTCGTCCAATAGTGTAATCTATCTTAGACTGGAAATAGGGGCCTCGTCTCTGTTTTAGGGGTTAGCAGGTTTTGAAAGGTTTGTGGAACTGAATTAGTCCTTGAATTACCTTGAAGCTATTTCCTTAATGAAACTTGTGTGGAGGTTATTTCTGAGATATGTCCAAGTCTACAAAAGCCAAATCTCTCATCCTGAGATAAATTGCCACCTCAAGCTTTCAATCACATTGCCAAATTATGCCATTTTAAATGATTTGTTCTCTATCAAACAAAAATAGAGCCAACAGTGCTGCTCAGCATATTAAACTTCTGTTCAGAGCTTTTCAACCTTATGTCCAAGTTGTCACCAATTCGGCTAAAAAAAGCTCTTTCCTACTGGCTCCTACTAGCAGGTTTTGACCTGTCACAACAGTTTTTGATACTTCCTCATTTACAGACATTACCAGATGTTCCAGGCTAAACGTGTCTCATGTCTCAGTCTGTGACCAGCCAAATCTGTAAGGAGTTCTAGTTCCCTTTATGGAAAACTGGCATGTAGAAACCACACCTGGGCCCATTGTGGTAGCTATTACTGAAAAGTCCAAAACTGGACTTTCTACCTAAAGAAAGATTGAAATACATTTGTTCAATGTTTTTGTTTGTTTTGTAGTGCTGAGGTCAAATTCAGAGCTGTTCACCTGCTAGGCAAATTCTTTACTTCTAAACTATACTTCTAGTACCTTTGTTTGGCTTATTAAACAAACAGCATATGAAAACACTGAAAAAATATACTTTTTCCACAACCTTGGACCAAACTTGCTTTTATTTATTATACCTTCTGTCTTAGTCTGTGTGGTGTGGCTATAACAGATTACTTGAGACTGGATAATTTATAAAGAAAAGAGATTTATTTCTTAGAGTCCTAGAGGCTCAGAAGTACCAGATAAAGAGATCTACATTCGGCCAAGACCTTGTGTTGTATCATCACACCACAGAAGGTGGAAGGGCAAGAGAGCGTGGGAGAGAAAGAAGGAACTTAACTCAAGCTTTTATTAAGAAAACTCCCATCCCTATCAGTACAAACTCATTCAGTAATGGAATTAACCCATGGTCTAATCACCTCTTTCCTTCCTCTTATCACTGTTGCCTTGAGGGTTATATCTCCAACCTGTATTTTTGTGAGGACACATTTAATGATAACTTCTTTTTTCTAGTGCTGCATAGAAATAAACATGCACATATAGTTACCAACATGTTGCTTACACTTTCCTTTTCACAGTCTTTCTCCTCTAAAGGGTCCCTGTAGTCCTGCTGAGCTGCTTCACCCTATGTACTGTCCTCCTTCCTTCCTCGGCCTGTATGCCTTAGTCACTGTCATCATCACTGAGACAAAATAGCCAACACCTACCACTTAAAAGGAGAAGAGGTTTATTTGGTTCATGTTCTAGCTCAAAGCTAAGTCCAATGCAGGATGGAAGAGCTCAGGGGCTTGGCAGAGAAATAGCCACTCGCCTCATGGTGGACAGGAAGCAGAGTCAAGGAGGAGTCCAGAGGGAGACACAACCTTCCGGTCACACCCACGGTGAGCAGCTCTACCTGCAAACCGCAAGCCAGCTATCATCCAGTCACTTTCTGTAACAGCTGTGGTTAGATGCCTCAAAGCCCACACTTTTCCAGAGGTGGCTGAATTTAGAGTGTGTGACTCACTCCAGGTGCATCAGTATTAAAGGAGTGAGTGCTTCCCCCTAAGGAAACTAAGTGAGACAAAAGGAGCCGAAAGACACTTGAGGCCCTCTGTTGCTTTTGCTACTGTAGGGGCACCACGAACTGTTTCTCTCTGCCGTATGCCTCTCTGCCATGGATCCTGCTGATTACGGACCTGAAAAACCTCTATAAACTGAGCCAAATACACTCCTTCCCTTTCTAACTTTGGATGTTGGGTATTTTGTCATAGCAACAAGAAAAGCAACTAACACCACCTTCCAAAGTTCCTGCCTTTGACAGCATGAAGTAGAGAACATCTACATATAAACCATAAAAATGGACAGAGATGAGTTTTAGCTTTTAGCTATTGAGATAGCCCTGAAAATCTAGCGTGAATGTTTTTGCTTCTGTTGAGCTTATTCCTTCAGCTAGATTTCCAAAAGTCAAAATATATTAAGAGGCTGTAACACAGTTTTTCCCTCACCATATTTTCTACTTGTAAACCTTCCTATTTTTGTCTTCATGGTTGCCTGGGACTCAAGAGTGGGCCAAAATTTCACTGGTCATCATCAAAATAACAAAGCAGCAAATAGCGGCCAGATGGCAGATTCTGTCCTTGTGATTCAGTGGAGTGTATACCTGCGCATGTGTTTTAATTCTCACAACCAAATACAAAGTAGGTTTTCTCAGAGAAGTGAAGGGGTTTGTCCTGCAGCAACTGACAGATTCCAAATTCAACCTGAGGTCCCTCTTGTGGCAAAGCCTTCGAACCTGCCATGTTGCAGCACTCCACAATGCCAGGGCCTGTTTGCCAGGCTGTCACATTTGCTCCCCCGAGGAAGGACATGCTTCCCATCCTTCCTCAGCATCCACCTGGTTCTAGAGTCTGACCCTGCTTCATTTTAGTTCGAGAGGCTTAGCTGATAAACTAGGCTTGAGAAGAAATATGAGTGGGATGGTCATTAGCTGAAGAAAAAGCACGAAGCTTTTCATTTAATTTGACCCCAAGAAAGGCCTCCCGTAGTGCAGATGGGTTCCAGATGTGAGTGCTAAGATATTCTAAAATAAGATTTTGTCCTCCTCATACTGCTCTAAGGTAATGCATTGTGCTAGTTAGTTGGGAGCCGGACTTCAAGCACAGTTGTATCTCCTGTGTTCCTTATGACTGTGGGTTCTAGGTTCTTTTGATCTCTATTTTCTCTCATATGTATTAGGCTAATAGTAGTGTATTACTTAAGACACTGTGTGAAGATTAACTACATTATTATATATAAAGTGTCTAGGACAGTGCCTGGCACAGTAGTAAATGCATAATAAATACTAACTCTTGTTGTTGGCCTTAGTCTTAAACAGCTTAATGTTTATATCACTGATGTAGACAAAGAAATGGAAGAAGTAGCTAAGAGTGCAGGCTATCTCCCAATATCCTTTCTTTCTTTCTTTAACAATAATAATTACCTGATTTTTGTTTTGGGTTTTATTTTGTTTTGTTTTTTTGACACCAAGTCTCAATATGTAGTTCAGGCTGGCCTTGAACTCATGGTGATCCTGCTGCCTCTGCCTCCCACATGCTGGGATTACAGATTTGCACCACCAAACCCAGCTCTAATTACTTGAATTTTAAAAGAATAGAACGCTACCCTAAAAAGGAACTACATTTCCCAGCTCTCCCTCACAGTTGTGATCATGTGACTTAGTTCTGGCCAATGGAATGTAAGTGGAAATGACAAGTAACTACCAGGGAAAGGCTTTGAGGAACAATTGCCTTTCCTTCCTGCCTCAGTCCTCCTGGCTGGAATTTAAGCCTGAAGTCCAGCAGCATTCTGGACAATGAAGTTACCTTGAGATGAGAAGATACAACAAGCTGGTGCAAGTGGGGGAGTTTCCAGTATAAGCCTAGAAAAGACGTCAACTTGGAAAAGAAACAGCTCGGGGTGGGGAAAAGGAAAACGAATGATCATTATATTTATGTAACTGAAGGACTACTAGAGGAAAAAAACAGTTTCTTTAATCTCATTCTGAACCAATGGCTGTAATAGATTTCAAGACAGATTTCTATTTCATCAGTCACCATGCACTAGTCCTGCATGGTAATGAGGGCTAATTACCGTCTCCGGTCTCAGTTCTGTCCTTTTCCTCATGATTATAACTCAGATGTCATTCTGATTAGCGAACTGCTCCTCTTACCAGAGTTCATCAAGGCCTGAGGTGACCACGTGGCGTTCCGGCCAGCAAGGTGTAAGCTGAAGTACCCTGAGGATCTCTGAGAATGTTGCCCTTCCTGACACAGGTCCCATCTGTCCTCCTTTTTCCCCGTTTTGAGCATGTCCATGAGGCAGATAAAGTGCTGGGAGAATCGCAGTGATCTCTCCCGTCACTTTAAAGATGGCAAAAGCCCACGAAGCAGGGCTCCCAGGAGGCCTCTTTGCATAGCTTCTCCAGACCAGGGCTGCTTCCTTTCAGGCTTGGTGTTACGTGTGGAGAATTGATTCTTTCCGTGTCGCCACCATTATGATGTGCAGCTGCTGCCCAGTCCTAACCCGGATACAACGCTAAGTTCTCGGGGCCAAAGAGCTTTCTGGTGGCGCCATTTGTTTTCCTCATAGATATGAAGAAAACTTCCTCAGACCTGGAAGTCCTGAGGTGGAGGAGACCACGCTCTGACCTTAGAGGATTGCAGGCAGAGGCTGGTGCCACTACTGGAGCTGAGCTGTTCCAAAGTGGTGCTGAGCACAGAATCACACGGGATTCAGGAACCATTAAAATCCATTCTAGTGAAGAAACATTCCAGTGATCAGAAAGTGAAGAAAGACGACGGTGTGAATTTGGGATATACGAAGGATTATCCACTGAGTATGTGTGTGGGGTGTGTGTGTTGTTTTATACCTGTATTCTTCATTAGGATGAATGATTTTCATCAGTTTTTTAAAATATATGCATAAATAAATAATGCATATATAAATAATGCATATATATAAATAAAATATATGCAGGCTCTCTCCAGCCCAACCCAGGTGGCATTATTCGGCAATTTTAAGTTCTTAGTGGAATTTTTGTTTGCGTTTCTTTTCTAGCAATATAACTCATTCTCACATTTTTAGTACTAAGATTTTTAGAAAAACATGGTAGTAAAACATGGTGGCATTTTGATTTTTACATCCTGAGGGATTTGTTATTTTTATGTTTAAAGTCTTAGGGATAAGATCCATTCCTGGGTGTATTATTGGGGTATATGCGTCTGTACACTAACCACTAGGATCAGTGTATTGGCGCTATTGTTGTAGATATGAGTCCATTCTCTGGGAAAGGGGGACTTTTTCCTTTCGTGGTGGAAGCCAGGCTGTTTGATGGGTGATATACGAAGAAGGGCTGAGTCCCCACTGGATTCTGTGATTGAGCTATGATCGACCCCCGTCAAATCCGAGATACCAGGAAGAGCTGCACGGGCTTGTAACAGGCTCAGCAGGTGTCTGCTGAATGAGTGGACCAATGAAGCCCTTTGCCATCTGACTGTCTGAGTTGGGCCTATGAGACCGGAAAGTACAGAGCGCTTCGGGAGCGAATTCCTGCTCCCGAAAGGGTATCGCAGTGGGGAAGGATGGGCGGGGAAGAGCAGGGCCGACCGTGGAGATGACACGGGCTGCTCTCCAGACCGACTAAATTAGAGTCTTACAGCTGGGACTGAGGTCCCCACACGCCCCAGCTCACAAGTTTCCCCCGTGTAATACAATTAAATAACCATGGGCGTGCATGCTGGCCATTCTGGACAAGCTTCCAACGGGGACGCCCACGTTAGGATGAGGAAGCTAGGCATCCAGTGGGATCTGGACTTCGGTTCATCCCCAAGACAGCAATCGCAAATGTGCTTGACTCTGGCGACACCTGCTGGTGGAAAGAAATAATTAGCAAACTCGGCCCCTAAAACTTTTCTTACCAGCTCTACAATCCGGAGGGAAATATTTTTAATACTTGAATTCTAACACTGACAACTAATATAAGCAAAGCCCCCAGTCATTTAGATTCTATGCTCTTTTTTACTAGCTTGTGAATAGAATTTAATATATTGCTTTTCATGATTCTTTTTTTTTTTTTTTTTT
>PVIR01011131.1:0-47858 GCA_004026965.1 Petromus typicus | reverse complement strand
AATTGAAATCTTTATTGGTACATTACATATATACATCATGATTGCATTCAACAATGAGAATTTGTACCAGTATATGACACAACTTAATTCTCATTTTTCCCCATAACCCTGCCCGCCCTCCCACCCCCACCCCCATATACATAAACTTTGTTTCCATCCTTTTTGTTATAATCTCATTATTTCCCCCCCTTCACTCCATTACGCTTTGAGTGTTTTCTATTTCACAATATATAACATACATTCTAGAAAACTCATTTATAGCTTTGTTTTCTCATACCAGAGAAAAGATACGATATTTACACATCTGTTACCTATTTATTTCACTTATAAGGATGTCCTCAAGATACTTCCTAATTTGCTATATTTTCACAAAAATCTCACATTTCAGGTTTTAAAAATCTAAGAATTATTTTCTGGTATTTCCTCCTAATTTCTGTCTTTAAAACAACAAGATGAGTAATCTAAAGTGTCTTTTAAAATCTAGGTTGCATAAAGCAGAGGTGCTACTGACAGAGGAGAAGAAGTGTAACTCCCGGCCTGTTAGATGTCAAAGTGCCAAGTTTATGATCATATAACATCCAGAAATGAAGTCACAAAACAAAGGTGGGAGTTAGGAGGGTTTTATTGGAAATCAGGAAAGAATAGTTTCTGCATTTCCAGGAAAGGTTCCAAATGCACCACCATGGAGGCCCTTTGTCAGGTTAATTTATACATGAAAACCACAGTGTGATTCAGAGACAATCAATCTATAGAGTTATAAGTATAGCCACTTGGCTGATACAGACCCAATAGGGAAACAGGTTACAGAGAAAAAAACCAGGACATTGTGAGGAAGAGATGAGTCTAGAGGCTCTTGGAAGTTGATGCCTGTCTGGACTTACTGGGCCAGTTTGAGATGATAGTATAATCTCAAAGATATAAATAATCTCAAAGATATAAATGTATCATTATTGCTTATTTCAAGGAGGCAGGGAGGCCTGGACACTGCATTTTTCTCTTGAGGCCTGTCCTTCTTCAGAAGTGCTTCCAGCTACAATTTTGATGTCTTTATTTTTCACTAACTTCCTTGGAGAGCCCAGTCCCTCTCTGGCTGTATAGTAATATCTCTCTCACTTAGCTACCTATGATAATATCCAGGCTATGGTTGAACTTTAAATAGCTCTTGATTATAGTAGTAGGAAGAAAATGGTCTGTCTCTAGAGATATGTATGTATTTCAAAGAAACAAAAAGTTCCTGTAGCTACTTTATATTCACCACTATATTGCCCCCAATACTGAGATTGTACACACTCTAAGAAAACATTTTGTAGCTTCATGTTGCCTTATATCTCCTGTTTGTTTATGTCTTCATGTTGCCTTATGTCTCCTGTCTTTTCATCTCACCTGGTTTCCTAAGTATTTCACTATCTTTCATGCCTTAACTCCCCACCCTGGCCCTTTAATTGAACAACTACTTGGAATAGTATTAATCCATTCTATTGTTTAGCCCTCCCCAAGAATTATCTCATTGTCTCCAAATATGTTAACTACCATCTTCCTTCCTGATGCAACTTCAAAATTCTACATCATTCTGGAAATGTATTCTATGGATCTTTGTATAGAAGGTGTTCTGAAAGAAACTATCTAAAGAATTTTCATCCCAGCCTGTGCTTTCACGTATAAGCAGGAAACTTTTTGCTTTCCATCTGAAAAGTACCCAAGTAGCATGCCAAAGCTGACCCAATTTTATTCCAAACAAATCATTCATCTCCTGATTTCTAAGTAGTAGTTCTATTTGCTTCTCTCCCAGTGCTACTCACAAGCACTTTTGTTGCTGTTTCAGTTTTCCTAGGTTATTTAGGGTGAAAAAAGGACACAGAGAAATTTTAGTTTATGTTCAGTGAACATTCCCAGTAGGATCTGAAAGATCCCACATGTAGCCAAGAGCTGAATGCAATTCCATCTACATCTGGCTTGAAATAGCTCATTTATTTCCACCAAACTTTCTTATAATAACCCTCACTACAATGATTATTTATGCATGATCCACACACAATCCATGATCCACACAAAATCATCTATGGCACAAATATGATATATAAATATAAATTATAAATATAAGATATAAGTGTATCATTCATATATGGGAGTGGCACTCACATATGATATTAACTGTTTTCTGTTGAGAGACTGCTCTACAAACACTGAGATAAAAGATTTGAAGGAAAATAGTTTATTGAGAATTGCAAGACATATACCTAGTAGGTGGGGGACAGAGAACTATGGAGGAGCTGGGCAAGAAAGCAAGGAATTTGAATTCTATGCTAAGGCTGGGTTTTGTATAGATAAGGGGATTTAATCACTTGAAGATACTTTGCGAGAGATGAAAATACACTTCCCAGTGTTGTCTGATAGAAGTTGGGGAAGCTGCACTTCAGTGTTCCTTCTTTATTAGTAGTTTTGCTTCCTATATTTTTAGTTACCTGCAATCAACCACAATCTGAAACTATCCTTAGAAAATTCAAGAAGTCAGTAATATGTTTCAAGTAATTTTTATTATAACATATTATGATAATTTTCTATTTTGTTACTAGCTATTGTTAATCTCTTGCAATTTAAATTTTATTATATGCAAAGTTATCATAAAATACTGTGAATATTTAAAGTTTAAATGTTGTTATAGTAAAAGACACATTTCCCTTAATCTTTTGCAAAACACTTCTTGCTATTAAGAAACTTAAACCGTCACTCTTAACTCTGCAGAAGTTCTGAAAATTCCATCTTGTAAAGGTCTTTGGTTATGCCCTCATGGATCCCTTCATGTTCTGAATTATAACTCAAAATGCTTACCTGTTATGATCATTTTAATTTAGGCGAGCAGTGAAAAGTCAGATAATACCACATCTAGTGAACACAATGCATGAGGACTAACTTTCATTTGACAGAAATCAATGTAAACACATTTAATAGATCCAGAACTTCAATCCAACGCAAGACAAACAGGAAGGACTTCCAAAACTGATTCAGAAATTAGCAAGAAGGATGAGATTAGTGTATTAAGGCAGTGTATTTTTTACAATAATAAATTCCTAGAATTTAAACATTTGCTTTAGTTTTGGGTCACATTTATAGGTATGTATATACAAGAAACAATAACCACACTAATAATGTTTATTAGTATCTGTATTTTAAAGTACACATCAAAGGGCTTGAAATGAATCCTATGTGATAATGGAGTATCACTGTGTTTAGATTCCTATCCCTGCCAATAACTAGTTAAGGTACACTGGGGAGAAGAAATAAATTTTGAACACTTACCATAAGCCTTGCATGTGGACTCGGTGGATTTCAGCTGCCCAAGGATGCTGAAATAGTGATGCAGGTATTGGTCACTAGGGAACAGCCTGCCAAGAGCAGAAATAGAAAGAGCATTCAAAAAGAAGGGTAGAGCATTGACTTGCCCTCCAAGTCACTCTCCAGGGAGAAATTGCCACCTATAAATCACAGTCTGTATTTATGCCTATATTTCTGTCAAATTCACAAACCAAATATCAGCATATACCCAAGTATTGTAGTGCATGTCTACAATCCCTGCACTGGGGAGGTTGAAGTAGGAGGATCACAAGTTTGAAGCCAGCCTGAGATATATAGTTGCGACCTCGTCTCAAAAAAATCAATATTTATCTCCAGTAAAAGTAATTTGCAGGCCCAAATAATTTCACCAGAGAATTCTGGAAGAATTTAAAAAGAGTTAACAGCAATTTTATATAATTTCCTACAGAAGAAAAGAAGAGAGAGTATTTCCCAATGCAATTTACAAGCCTTATTTCTATCATAATATCTGAATTAGATAAAGATTATAAAAATAGAAAATGCAGACCAATGGCTTTCCAACATTACATTAAAACCAATAAAATACTATCAGACTGAATGCAATAGTAAACAAAATGAATTATATATCATTTCCAAGTAAATTCATTCCAGGTGTTTAAGACTACTTAAATATTGGAAAATGAGGCAATGAAATCCACCACGTCTACAGGCTAGGTGAAAGCAAATCATATAACCATATCAACTGATGCAGAAAGTGTATTTGACAAAATACAAACGCCATTCATGATATCACTTTCAGAAAGTGAGCACTAGAGGAGAATTATCTCACCGCACAAGAGATAATCTATAAAATCCTTATACCTAGCTTCAGTGTTATAATATGGGACTGCTGTTTTCTAAGATCATGAAAAAGGCAATGGTTTTACTGTTTACTTAAGATAATACTGGAAGTTTTAACACACAATAAAGAATGAGAAAAAAATGTAAATCATACAAATCAGAAATGTGTCCCTATGTTCAGATAATATAATTAACTACATAGAAAAGTCCCAAAAGTACACAACTACTTCAAATCCTACCATTCATAAATGAGTTGAATAAGGTTGAGAAATATAAGAGCAACAGAAAGAGACCACATTTTTATATTCTGATAATGAATACAAGGAAACAAAAATATACCATATATGATGAAACACAGAAAAAAATGAAACATACAAGAACATGTTTAAAACAATCCATATTCTGTATGCTAAAAATTATTAACTCCTGTTAAAATCATTAAAGAATAAAACATAATATACTCATGGACTGGAAGACACAAATAGTAAAAATGTTAATTCTCCTAAAATTTAGCACAAATTAAAAATATAATGTAATTCTTAAAATCCAGCAATTTTTCTGGACATTGATACTATTACAAAATTTATATGGAGAGTACAAGCCCTAAAATAGTTTAAAATGTCTTACTAATGAGGAATCAGCTGGTATTAAGACTTCTGGTATGGTGGTAGTAATCAAGACTGTGACACTGATGGAATGATGGAGGAACAGATCAGTAGAACAGAATAGAAAACTCTTAAGCAGACCCAAGCAAAAGCTCAACTGTCTTTTTAAACAAAAATATGGACTTCAATTAGTTGGATGCAGAAGAGAGAGCCTTTTCTTCATTGGACTTCGCCAACTGAGTTTCAAGTGTTTAAGTAGTCTTGCACATCTGGAAAGAGCAGAGGAGTAACCGAACACCCATAGGTCAAAACAAAGTGAAGTTAGTGGAAAAATTTAAAACTATATATAGTGAAAATATGAGTTATTGTTTTGTTTTGTGCTATTGCTTTCTAGGAGATTGCAATGCTTCCATTTGCTTTAAATGACTGGGTTTGCATCCAAGCATCATGGCTATTGTACACTTAAGCTGTGTGACTGAGTAAGGTTCAGAAATTCTCTATCTGAAGTTTCCTAATCTGTGAAAGTGTGACAATCTCAAAAGGAAATTAGTCATTGCCTCAAAGGAAAATTAGAAGGATCATATTAGTAAACATGTCTGCCCACAGAATTGTACCTGAAATATGGTAAAATTTGTTTTCTGATGTTTTATTTTAAATATTTTTAAATTACTCATGAAGAAGCTGTTTCTCAAATACAGCAGATAAATACATGAAAAACAAGCCTACTGAGAAAGAAATGAGGGAAACCACACCTTTCACAGTAGCATCAAAAACATGAAATATTAAGGACTCAATATAACAAAAGGAGTAAAAGACTTTTACATTGAAAAATTAGCATTGCGAAAAAGAAAATTGGAAACAATATCAGAAAATGGAAAGATATCCCTTGTTCTCGGGTACGAAGAACCAACATAGTGAAAATGACCAAATTTACAAAATAGTTACACAGATTTAGTGAAATCCCAATCAGAATACCAATAACATATCTCACAGAATTAGAGAAAAAAACCCTAAAATTCATTCTGAGCCAGAAGAGCTCTAGAGTAGCAAAACCAGTTCTGAGCAAGGCAAAGGGCATCACAATCCCTGACTTGAAATTATACCACAAAGCTATTGTAATAAAAACAGCATTGCAATGACAAAAACTAAACTAAACTAAACTAAACCAGCCCAAAACAAAAACACTTGACAATCAACAAAATAGACTAGAAGATGCAGAAACAATTCCAGACCTACTAAGCCACTTCATCTTTGATGAAGGAGTCAAACATCCTCACTGGAAGAAAGAGCCTCTTTACTAAATGATGCTGGGAAAACTGGCATTCTGCAGGCCAAATATTAAACTTAGACTCATTTTTCTCACTATTCACTAAACTAAAATTGAAATGGGTCAAATATCTAAGCATTGGAACAGAAATACTAAATCTGCTGGAAGATCAAATTGGTAGAACTTTTAAAGACGTTAGGAACAGGCAAAGATTTTATGAACAAAACCCTGATCACACAGGAAATATTGTAAAGAACAACTGGGATCTCAGCTTATTAATAAAGGGTTTTGCACATCAAAAGAAACCACCAACAGAGTGAAAAGAAAACTCACAGAACGGGAAAAATGTTGCTAGATTTTCCTCAGGCAAAGGATAAATATCTAGATTATATAATGAAAACACAAAAACCCAAGCACCTCCAAATTTAAAGACACAATCCAAAAATGAATATCTGAAATGAATAGATACTTCTCAGATGAGAAGGTAGAAATAGCAAATAAATATGTGGAAAAAATATTTTACAGAATTGGTCATTAGAGAAATGCAAATTCAAGCAACATTGAGATGTCATTTCTTTCCAGAAAGAATGGCTAGCATTAAGCAATAAACAAAACAAAACAAAACAAAACAAAAAAATCTGAGAAGTCTGTGGGAAAAAAGGAAACTTCTCCCTTGTGGGTGGGAATATAGACTGGCACAATCAGTATGGAAATCTGTATGGAGATTCCTTAAACAACCGAAACCACAAGTTCTATTTGACCCAGGTAGGCATCTTTCCAAAAGTGTTAAAAGTATTATACCATGGTTATATAAGCACATACACGGTTATGATAATACAGTTTATATTTAAAGTTTGGAAATTATCCGTATTCCCATCAACAGATAAATAGATAAAGAAAATGTGATATTTATATATAGTGGAATACTACTCTGCTATGAATAAGGATAAATTTGATGCTTTTCTAGTAAATGGATACAGCTTAAAATCATATTCTTAAATGAGTTAAAGTGGACACATATGTTTATATATTACATAATTTCTCGGTGTGGGGAACTGAAAGAATAAATAAGAACCAAAGCATGTAATAAATATTGTGAAATAGGAAGAACATGTTCAAATTAGAAGGGGAACAGAAGAAGAAGAGAAGGGAGAAAGGGAAAAAAGAGAATAGAAGGAAAAAATTAGAAGGATGGGAAAGAAGGGAGGGAATTGAGGAAAAAGAAGAATCAAGATATATTATGTAGGGCCCGGGATTTAGCTCAGTGGTTCCAGTGTCTGCCTTGCAAGTGCAAGGGCCCAGGTTTGATCCCGGTAACCACATACAACAATGCCGGGCATGGAAACAAAACCGCATACCACAGTGCCGTGCGTGGTGGCTCACGCCTGTAATCCCAGCACGTGGGAGGCAGAGGCAGGAGGATTGCTGTGAATTTGAGGTTGAGCTCAGAGCCAGCCTGAACTACAAAGCGAGACTTTGTCTAAAAAAAGAGAGAGAGATTATATATAAGTAGAAATTCCTTATGATGAATGTGAACAATATGTATACCTAAAATGTACTAATAAAATTAATTTAAAAATAAAAGTCGTATGATTTTTGTCTCGTTTTGCCCAGAAGAAAGCTCTTACTTTTCCAGCTCTCACTTTTCAATTTTTCCAATACAAAAAATTGGGCTACTAAAAAATAATATATATCCATCTAACATCTCAGCTTGGTACAAACAGTAGAACTGGTGTGAAACAGACATCAGGGGGAGACATAAAAATAAATAAAAGACAATTAATTATGTACAAGGTATTCCTGACTAACAAAAATGGTATTTTCAAATATGAGAATTTTCCCCAATCATACTGGGATTCCTAAAACTTACATCCTCCAAATGTGTGCCTTGATCTCATATATATTCACTAAGATAAAATAAAATTTCTCTTTGTATTTTGCATGCTCAACTGACCCTTATTAGGTTTTTGTTAATTGCATAGCTTTTTATTTTCTAAAGTACTGGTCCTCTTAAAAATGATGTGTACCTTCTTATCGATTCTTACATATAAGTACTCACCCCTACTTATAAATCTTTTATTCTACTCACCTATGCTATTATCATTATTTGTTAAAAAAAAACTATTTTGTCTTATTTATTTTAATTCTTCTTATGGACTGCTCTGTGTTTCTCTGAGACAGTTTAGAATTGTCACATGTAAATGAGAATTGTTCTGGTGGTTCTTTCTCCTGTGATCATAAGACAGAGTTGAGTTATCTGCTGTCAGTTTGGCATTATCATTCCTACACTCAAAGTCTGGGAACTGTGTTTCTCCCAATCTTCCACCTGGGGTTTCACGTTGATATTTATCCATAAAAGGAGCTCTTGTCTGATTTGAAAGATGGAAGCAAAGTAGAAGCAATTTTCTGAAAGCAGGTGCAGCCAGATATGTCGGAAGGAGAGCGCTCCACAGCAGCACCCTGGTGAACTGCAGAACAGGAACCAATCATTTTGCAAGCAGAACAGATGTGAGAGCTTCTCACTGATTCATGAGCGTTATAAATGTTTCACCATCACTAAACTCTGTACTCAGGCTGAGATTTGTAGTATAAGTTCCTCTGACTTTTGGTGGCAACTCTTCTAGCCTTCCATTGTAGTTTGCCTGACTGTAACTCTTCTGTCTCACAAGTCCCTAACCATACACTAAATTGATTGTGTCTAGAGATCATAGGGCATCATGTTTTCTTGACTATACTGTAAGTAATACAAAGCTCTTCAGTATTCTGAAAACATCACCCATCATTTTCCAGAGTCCTTATACAATACCCCAAATGAGTCCTAACGTCATTTCTGCAATATGGCTTCTGTTGGCTTTCTCATCAAAGAATGTCTTGTAAATCCCAATATTGATGGTGGCTACTAGTATATCTGTGAATTTAAATGATAAACTTGCAAAATTTTATCTCTCTAGAGATTTTAAAACTATAGATGATGATCTCTTGGAAAGGCGTGAACTGCCAAGTCTAATTTCTAATCCATATAGAAGTAGAAGACCACTGCTGCTTCATTTTGTGCCAATTTTTTTTCAATATTCTACACCAAATAGGAATTAATGCTCATACTCAAGTTTTCAGAGTAACTCACGGTAACATCAGTTTTGAATCCTGTTTACTACCTATCTCTTTATGTGTTGAGTGATTTTTTTTTTTTTTTGAGAAATACTGGGTTTAATTCTCAGCCTTCTCCTTAGCAAATTGCCCAATCCAACTCTGCCAGGATGGAAAACTGCCACACATACCGGCTCAGGTAAAATTTGCCATTCAATGTCTGATCCACATGGGTAGAGATGTTTGTATTACAGAATGTAACAGAACTTCAGATAAAGATAAAGAACTTCAGGTGCTATAAGGAAGTATGGATTATGGATTTGTGGTTTCAGAAAGTGTGGGGAAAATTGTGGAAGAAAACCTGAATTTGATTCCCAGAAGAGTATAGTGATCACAGATGCAAACTTTAGGGCCACTGAGCCGGTGTTTCAAACAAACCAAAGATCTTTTCACTGTGAGTCTTGATTAAGTTACTTACCCTCCTAGTGTTTAAGAATGGATAAAACAACAGCACTCACACTTTATTGAGGACTTTGATTATGATGGTACCTCTTTGCATTCACACTAAGTAACTTTTGTCACCCTTTTGTATGACTGTCAGACTCCTCAAATGCAAATTTGAGAGCCTTTCTCACTCTATCATTCTATTGATCTGCATATATTTTCTTTAATAATAATGACATTCATCAAATTGAAAAGGAGCAAGTGGGATTAATTTTATCCAGGGCCAACACTAGCCACAGTAAATGTATTTGTTGCCTCACTGGACTTCATGCTGGGTAGTAATTTTGAAAATAAATCTTAAATATTGAAAATATAAGAAGAAAATTTCTTGTTGTGAATGGGCCCAAGAGTCAAATATGTGTCAAACTGATTATTATAAATTATCATCACAGTTTTCATATAATAATTATGAATTTGTTCCTGCTATCTGCTCCCCAGAGAGGGAGGTACAGGTGGTATTTGGTTCACAACTTGACTATCACTTTCCCTGTCTGCATATTTGTGTTATTAGCTGTCAAGGACAGTCACATTGAACCAGGCTCTAAGTATACACTCATAGGGCATTACTGTTCTTTGTTACTCACAAGCACAATTCTTTGCAATTGCAAACTGAGATAAATTTGCATAGACTCTCAAAAAAGGAGTAAAATTCAATGAATGAAAGCAGGAATGAGGAAATAGTATGTAGAGGTAGTGGAATAAAGGGTAACTCAGACTTACCAGAGGAAGGCCTGATAAAACCAGAGGTGAGCCTTTTTTGTATCCCTGGGCCTCAGACTGACAAGGTGGAGCATATATACATTCAACAAAGTATGTGACTACTTGCTATTGATACTCATTTTGTATTCATCAGAGAATTGTTTTCTTGGCCATGTTTCATACTTATAAACAGAAGGAAATTTTCCATTATTTAAAAAATTAAGTTTCATTTTATAGTTCATTTTTAGTATTGATTAGCATAGTTCATCAAATTAGAAATTCCAAAGATAAAACAAAATGTTTTTGTCTTCATCTCACATTTATATAAGCCACTTATAGACATGAGCTCAAGGGCCATTTTTAATATCACATTTCAAAAGCACCAACAAGGTCATAAAATATACAACCATCTTGAATGTTGTCCTACATCCTCTATGTCCAGTAGCATGAGCATGCACATTTTTATTACTACTAGACATGTACATGTGTTCAAGCACGTTGAAATCATATCTTATGTTTCCTCCCCTCTAATATCACACTAAAAATTCTACTTTATGTGCCCTAATGCCCTCTTGTAAACTAGATTACTCACTGTGAGATTTGAAAGTTAAAGCTAACAAGTACAGAACTATAAAAAGAAAAACAAAAATTTCACTACAAGCTTGCTCAGAAAATTTTCCTTCTCCCAGAGGTGAATGGGAAACAGACTTGAGTTTAAGAGAGGAGAGTGGAGGGCTGGGGATTTAGCTCAGTGGTTCCGGCGCCTGTCTTGCAAGCGCAAGGACCTGGGTTCAATCCCTGGTAACCACATACCTATACTGGGTGTGGAGACTCACACCCAGCAGCAACCAGTACCACACACCACAGTGCCAGGCATGGTGGCTCATGCTTGTAATCCCAGCACTTAGGAGGCAGAGGCGGGAGTATTGCTGTGATGAGTTTGAGGCTGAGCTCGGGGCCAGCCTGAACTACAAAGCGAGACCCTGTCTCAAAAAATCTAAACAAAAAAAAAAGAGAGAGAGAGAGAGGAGAGGGGAGAAAGCCTCAGACAGACACCTAAAGCCTCCCTAGAGCGAGTCTTGACCTAAGGCTGTGGTAACGGGATGTTTCCAGGCCATCAGCTCACTGTGCTCCCGAGAGGACTGCCGATCACCACCAACAGCAGGCCCCAGCTCCCGGTCATCTGCAATAGAACAATCCTGTCAATCTCTGTCTTGTTAGTGCTCTGGGGAAAATTCTTCTTTCCATTCCATTCTATTTCCATTCTTTTTTTGCTGAGGTACAAGGGATCCAACTTGGGACCTTGCACTTGCAATCAGGTGCCAGAACCACCAAGCTAAATCCCCAGCCCACCTATTTCTATTCCTCATTGGAGGATAGATGTGCTCAGTATTCCCACTAGCTCCTCCAGATCTACTTTGCACTTTCTTCATCTTTTCATTTGGCCAAGGACACTGACCTCAAAGTGTACACATCTGGGCTTCCTTGACTTCTCTCACCAAGTTGGGATCGGGAAATGGGAAGGTGTCAGGTAAGTGACCTTCTGGCTTTTTCCCCGCTGTGTGGTGGGGCAGTAGCTGTAGCTTTCCACTCGAGGTCACAGCCCTTCTCTCTTTGTGATCTGAAATCTTGTGTTCTCTCCGGCCTCTTTGATAAAGGCCCTCCCCTGTGTCTGCCACTAGGAAAGTGCAAGATTCCCTGCTAGTTTCTCTTACCCTTACGTATACATTTAACTAATATAAATAGGAATTTGAGCATCTTTAAACATGATGATGTTACAAAAGGAGTGTCTGACCACAATCAAGGAAATAATGACTCATTCCAGAGAACCTCTGTCTCAAGACTGTAGCCACCAAAGTACATGACTGAGCAGAAGCCCTTGATACATTTACACTGCAATAGATGGATACATTTCCTCGGAATAGAATCTATACAAAGCATCATCTAGGCCAGAGGTGACAAGCCTACCACGTGTGTGCCACAGCTGGGTGATCGGCAGCCCTCTCGGGAGCACAGTGAGCTGGTGGCCTGGAAATATCCAGCTGCCACAGCCTTAGGTCAAGGCTCACTCTATTTGTTATCAATGATAGCTCTAAAATGTTCGCCATCACTGATCTAGAGCTATGGATGTGGGGAGTTTACCACATTTTCTCCAAAATAAGACCTCATTGGAAAATAAGTCCTCCTATGATTTTTTAGGATATTTGTAATATAAGCCCCACCCACAAAATAAGTTCTATTTGACTGTAAGCCAGTAAGTGCAGTTAGTCTGTCTATTACAGCACAAGATAGAAGTACTACATTAGAAAATAATATTAATTTATGACTAATTATACATTAATATTATTGACATTCATACTTGAAATAAGTAATAATATAAATTACAATCAAGTATTTGTAATTACCCAAGAGGGCTCCTTCGGATGAGTTGTAAAAGTCTGTGTAAACAGGTAAACTCAAGACTTACTGACAAATGATCAGAGTAAAAACAACACATGAAAATGTGTGCTTGACAGAAGGGCTATGGTTATGTTTTATGAATCTTCATGATTCCATGTCATGTGTTATAATGGATTACTTAATGCATTTCTATGAAATAAGAAATAATTTTCTGAATTTTGATGCTTGCAATTCTTGTGTGGAGATCATACTTAACTGCTATCATCTTCCTAAGTCTTCTCTTACCATTTGGCCTCAGGAAATTCTGGAAAGCCCAACCTGCAAGAAGGAGCAGTGGGAAAGGATTCATGGGATCAAATCCTTGATGCGGCACTGTCCGGGCTCTCTGAGGAGCGTTTGGTGAGTTTGCGTTCCTGATGAGAACGAATTCCAAGGCACACTGTAGGCTCAGAGTAGGAGAAGAAAGAAAAGAAGGGGGAAAAAAAAAAAAAAAAAACCAGAAGCAAAGTTCTTGTAAATAGGGAGCTCTGGAAGGGAGGAAGGCAGGGCAGAGGAATGCAGGAAAAACAAGAACTGAAGTATGTCGTGTACAAGTACAAACCCCAGTGATGAGTGTGAACGTAATGAATATCCACAATGTACCAATAAACTTAATGAATAACAAAACAGATGAAAATAATTTTGAAAAATGGAAAAAGAGAGAAAAAAAGGCTTACTGATAGAAAGCTATTGAGGGATAGGCAGAGTCCTGAAGTTAGGATTCCATAGAGATACTTTTGTGAGGGGTGATTTATACAGCAAAGTCACATTGTGGGTCAAACTATAATCAAGTAGTGTGATTACAATGTAGCTGTTCAGCTAATATTGATCCAGTAGGGAAATGGGTCACGTAGCATGCGTTAATGGAGACAGCAAAAGAATTTTTGGAAGGGATGGGTGTGGAAGCCCTGGTCACCCACGTGGGTGATCAGTGCCCACCTGGACTCCCTGGCCCAGGTGGTGCTAACAACAATATTATTCCAAGTTACTGCTTTTCCCCTTGGGAGGCAGTGTAGGCCTGGCCAGAGCATCTTTATCCTGAGGCCTGGCTTTCTTCAGTTGTACCTCCAGATACAATTCTGAAGTCTATTTTTCACTGACTTCCTGGACAACCCCGGCCCTCTCTAGCTGTGTATTAACTTCTCCCTAACTTAGCTGCCTATAATATAAAGACAAGAAATGTTCATGTAAAAAGCACTCTGTTGCTGGACTTGAGAGATTAGGAAAAATGGAAAGTAGAGTCACAAGAAATTCAGGCTAGAATTCCTGCCTTGGAGAGCCAGGACACTGTTCTAATGGAAGACCAACTTTATTTGAACAAATGTAAATTATTGTACATGAAAAAATAAGAGATTCCCTGAAAATAAGCCTTATTGCATGTTTTGGAGCAAAAAATTAATGAGATTTGATCTTATTTTGAGAGAGGCTGTATCAGCTGATGAACATTTTTGAAACACATGTATTCTGAAAGCTTTGAAATTAGGAAAAGACAAGCCTGATTGTACAAAATGACAGAAGTTGAAAATATGCACTGACAGGGTCCAAGCAAGTCCTTACTAAGACAGGGAATCGAGACCCGCTCTACAAGTAGAATCAAGCTGCAGGTTTGCTGATTCCCGTCATAGAAAAAGAATTTCAGGACATGGTCAGTAAGATGTAGGAAGTGATTTACTGGGCAGAAATTTAAAAGTACAGACTCAAAAGAATATAGTGGTGATGAGAGAGACAGACAGGAAGAGACTGACAGACTGGCAGAGAGACAGACAGACACGCATCCTATGAGCTGAAGCTGAGCTCTTAAGGTGTCTTCCAGCTGGGTGATCTAGGACGTGTATTCCTGTGCATCAGGTTCCCTCCCATCTGGTCGGCTATGCTAAAGTGGGAGCCATGTACATGTGTTTGAAGTTGAGATCTGCTCCCTGCTAACATGGGTGCTTCCTGAAAGGATGCAGGTTTGTGGGAGGAAATGCAGTTTATAGGTGAAAAGTATAGCCCCAAATTTCAGTTTACAGTCTGATTGTATCATTAAGATACTTAGGAATTTTTTTTTTAGTTTCCTGAAAGGCAAAATATCTTGAGTTTCATGTTCTGAAATTGTAGATTTTCTTAAAGGTACACTTCTATCTTCTTTCTCTCCTTTCTACCTACCTTTATTTCTTCTTTCCTACCTCAAAATGACAGAAGGAAGGAATGCGGAAGAATGGGGCTTGCTGCACCTGAGGACAAGGACGCTGCTCAGTATGTACCAAATCTAAGTTATCTGTTAGGGTAGATAATACAGATTATACAGTGGGGCATTTTTAAATATCTCACTCTGAACAAGGGTGTTGTAGTACAGATTTATAATCCCAGCTATCCTAAGATTTTAGAAGAAGGATCACAAGTTCTAGGCCAGCCTGGCAACTCAGTAAGATACTGTTTCATATCAAATACAAAGGATGGAGCTTACTGGTGGAGCACCCCAGAGGATCCGTGGTACAAAAATATATCATCAGGTGCAGCTGATGTTTAAGAGTCCAGGGGTGCTGGGCATTTTGCTCAGTGGTCCCAGAACCTGCCTCTCAAAAGCAAGGTCCCAAGTTGGACCCAGCACGAGAAAGAGAGAGAGAGGGAGAGAGAGAGAGAGAGACAGAGAGAGAGAGAGAGAGAGAGAGAGAAAGAGACCAGGGGCAGAGAACTCTGAAGCAGACAGACCAGAGGACAAATTTGCTAATCTCATATAGGATCAGGCAGATGGAAGCCCTTCTACAGGCTCATACGGTATTTGAACTATTAAGGGGTAGAGTATAAAAAAGAGACAAGAGAAGGTAGTGATTAGTATTGTTTATGGAAAATCAGTACCAATTACTAAAGAATTTCTCTACTATAAGAAAATAAAAATGAGCAAAGGCAAGAGGCAATAAAAACTCAAATATTTAACTTCTCTTTTTCTTAATTCTTCACCAATGTTTTCTCCTCTCCACTTTAAGCATTTTGTAATCTTCATTTATTCGTAATTTTTACCTTCTCACTGGTCTCACTAAAGAAAATTCTTTCTTTTTTCTAAAATTAGGCCCATACTATAGTGATTACTTTATTAAGTACATGCTACTTATTTATTACATCTTCAATGTCTTATTTTTTACCCATAATAAATTGCATTCTTTTTTTTTTAAGGTTTTTCGAGATAGGGTCTCACTTTTGTGGTTCAGGCTGGCCCTGAGCTCAGCCTCAAACTCACATCACAGCAATCTTCCTGCCTCTGCCTCCCAAGTGCTGGGATTACAGGCGTGAGCCACCACAGCTGGCACTGTGGTATGTGGTACTGGTTGCTGCTGGGCGTGAGTCTCCACGCCCAGTATGATATGTGGTTTCCAGGGGATCGAACCTGGGTCCTTGTGCTTGCAAGACAGGTGCCGGAACCACTGAGCTAACTCCCGGCCATAAATTGCATTCTTAATGGAAGTCCTTAACTCAGCCTAGCTAAGAAAATATTTCTGCTACTATGCACATATTCATTTAGAGCTTATTTATACCATGCTTTAGATATAGTCATATATATTGAAAATGTGGAGAGAAACAGACTATAATGTCAAAAATATAAGTTCAGAAAATGATAAATTCTTTGAAGAAAATAAAGTAATGCCATAAGGCATTACAGACAGGGCAGTGAAGCTAGTTCAGGTGGGATTCTTGGGGAAAAGTGCAAAGAAACTTGCATTCAGGCACAGTGGATTAAGAAAAATGAGTCTTGGATGTCAGGGAGAAGAACGTTCTGAGCACAACATGTGCACACACACGTGCACGCATACGTACACGCTGAGATACGGACTTCCATTTTGACTTTGAGTTCTGTTTTCAGTCTGTATTACCCTAGGACTGTGTTTCCATAGCAACTTAAAATAGAAACTAGCCTGTTCTGAACCCTTTTTGGATTTGTCATATTTATGTTCCCCAGGGGAAGCCCATGGGAGTGGAACAATATGTGTCCCTTCCCAGTCTCCAAAGGGGCATCATATTTGAGGTTACGTAGGAAAAATAAAATCCTACTTAATTCCCAAATTGAAAATATGTTACCAATTCTATTTTCCACTTTCACCTAAAATTAAAATCCGTATTATTGGAGAGGACTTTACGAAAGAAAGGTTAACATTGCAACCTGATCTTTACTCTGATGCCCCTGCACGGTGCTCTCCCACTCTCTTTGAGATTTTGCTGACTTCTAAGTTACGCCATTATTTCAAGAGGAATGGTATTCCCTATGTCTCTTTTTTTCTTTCTAGCTTCAATAGATTAGATGTTATTTTTAAGTGCACTGGTTTTACCTTTCTACCAGGATAAAGGTGAAGTCAATTATTCTAAGACAAAGCATCGCTAGAAAATGTAGGAGTTCAAATCAGCACTTGCTGAGAAATCTGAACTGCAGTGGTTTGGACTTCAGATCTCTGTCTGCTGATTAAACGAGAATCCCAAAATAACCACTCATCATACCCTCTATGATCTTCTTAATTTCTTCACTTCTTTCTCTTATTGAAGCCATGCTTCTTAAACTCCCTCTTGAAGGTCATCGGTGAGAAATGACCTTTTGTTTAACAATATCCAGTAGTCATCAAACAATCTCATTACCCACCATTTGCTGCCATCAGCGACGCTCAGTTACTTGCAGTTCTGCATCTGCGTACAATAAAGAGTATGGCTCCATCTTTCCTTTCATCTCCCAGATCTTCATTCATAAGTTGATTTTTTTTCTTTTCTTTTCTTTTTTTTTTTTTTTTGCTACATTACTCTTTTAACTGAAGGATGCACTTTTTTCTCCATGTCTTGCCCTCAGTGGTCTCAATCACCACTTCAAGAAGAACAGCCTAATGCCTAAATCTGTAAACTTCACCATTTTCTAAAGGTCCAATCTACATTTTTCAGCGCTCTGTTGTGAATGCTTTGCTGATATTTCCTCTTAGGTACCTTGTCCACTCCTGACCTAGCTTTTTAAGGCTTCAATCTAGACAAAAGCACCAATATCCCCGTGCAGTAAACATTCTTCTTTGATCCCGGCATTTCCACAGTGAGGCTTTCATTGACCTCTCTCCACTCACTTGAACTTGCTTTGTTTGATCCTCTCTGAGCTCTGGTAGTTGCATCTGTTTGATGTGATGATGCGAGGCTTCTTCCTGTCTTTTCTTCTCTTCAAATTCTGTTCATAGGTGTCGTCTTTTTTCTTCAGATCTCAGGATTAGTCTCGTGGATAACAGGACCAATTCTCTCCACAACCCCAGTGGAAACACCTGTCTCTTACAACAGAAACTAGCCTTTAATTAATGTGTTTAAATTTATAATAATTATCTTTATTTCCAGTCTCATTGTGCACCATTTCTCACTCTCTTCATGGCATTCGAATTGCTCCAATCTCTAAAATGCAAGACTCCACTCACTTGACCTGCTCCGTTTTCTCCAGCTCTTATACCTATTCTGT
Organism: Petromus typicus; assembly: GCA_004026965.1. Classification (NCBI taxonomy): domain Eukaryota; kingdom Metazoa; phylum Chordata; class Mammalia; order Rodentia; family Petromuridae; genus Petromus; species Petromus typicus. The sequence continues at coordinate 29,656 of PVIR01011131.1, read as the reverse complement.
TCACCAAATTCTATTATTTCCCCATCTAACTTGAGATTCCCTGTCCCTACTTTTAACCATGAAATCCTTAAATACTGATATTATATACAATTTAGGCCAGCAGTGGAGCTTTCTTAATAATACTGGTCAGAATTTGGTTTATTCTAACTATAAATACCCATTCTTTCTTACATTATAGATACTTATAAGGAAACCAGTTTACTAGCTAAATGAAGTAAAAAAAAAATAAGAGTTTCTTATTTCTTTCTCACTTCAGTATGACTTCCTTATGAAATAGTAACTCAACAAGTTGTGGATTGATTATTTAACATGGTGTACATTGGGTATCAGATGCACAAAAATAAGCTTCTCTGGATAAGTTAAGCAGAAGTAATTTAATGTAGGGAATTAGATGAGTAAAAGTTTTGCCAAAGAGCTTGGGCCTTCAGGTATCCCACAAATATTTCTCAAAGCAATATTATAAAATTAATATACTGGGGAAGTTGCACTTGACTGAGAAGTGGAAGTGAGAATGGAGGTGTGAGCTCCAAAATTGATCAAATTTGAACAGACTCCAGGTGTCAGGGAGCATCTGCAATGTGTCACACTGCTTTGTACCCTCAGGGAATAAAACGGAGGCCCTGTGCTTCCTCATTTTACACCCACAAGAACAGTGAATTTTAATGTTGCTGTACAAAAATTTTCAATCCATCTCTGCCCCTGTGACTCCTATAAGCCACTAAATCCTATAAAAGTGAATTTGACTGAGCAAAAGATGCCTTGGAGCTATAGCTACAGGTAATTTTGACTATTAGGCTCCTTGTACACTAAGACATGCTAGGAGCAGAATGTTATTCCTTTTGAAAACCAATTCACCATCGCCACAACAACGGAGATGGAATTTCACTTTTCTGATTGAAAATTTATACACTATTGAGAAATGATATACTGAGAAAAGTACAAAATTTATAAACCTCTGTTTATATTGGAATATTTGATACCTATTTTGCTATCTGTAATTTAGAATAATTTTTTTCATTCTAAGGGATCTTAAGTTTACTTATTTTCAAAGGGCTTTGCCATCATAAGACTTTAGTGAGAGATGGAATAAAAAATTTTGATAATCCTTTCAATGTAATTTTACGTTGTATTTCAAAATGCTATTTAGACAAAATTCATTTTTTAATTTTTAATTCATCGGAGTCACTGGATATAAGCCAGAACAACAACCAAATGGGCATCAATGATTTTTCTATGCATATTGCATTATAATCATAATCTGAATCTTTTGTTTAATGTTTCTGATAAATAAATAATATAAATATGTATTTTAATAAGGATAAATAATCAAAAGATGGACATATACTGAAAATTGACATAAGAATTGCCTAGCGGAGGTCTGTGGACCAAATGTAAACCACTAACCTTTTGAATGCCATCCCCACGTGCTCCAGGTATTTGTGAAAATAATGTTCCTTCACCTGGATGAATTGCAACAAAAAGAAAATATTTAAGAACTGAACATGAGTGAATACTTCTGGATAATCAAGTCTCACAATTATGCTAGCCTGATCCATTGAAGATTCTGGTGTATAATTAAAATGAGGAGAGACAATGAAGCATTCATTAGTTAACTGTACCACTGGAATGAATAGTGGAGTTGGGGGAGACAGTTGAAAAAAGCAAAGCCTGTGTTACTAGGTTTCTCAAGCTACCTTTTAGTCCTTTGTTTGGAACCTCGATTGTCTTTCCAACATCCCTAAACAATATTTAACAGGGGAGGGAGCATTACGGGCCAAACTTTGTCCTCCAAAATCAACAGGTTGAACCCTTCATCCCAAGTACATCATAAAGTATCTTTATTTGCAAATAGGGCTTTTAAGAGAGAATTAGGATGCTGTGTGTCTTGGCTGTAATCCCAGAACTCAGGAAGCTGAGGCAGGAAGATGGCTTTAAATCCAGGTCCATCCTGGGATGCCTGGTGAGACTCTGTCTCAAAAAAATACCAAAACAAAAGGAAAGAGAGGATTAAATTAAAAGGCTTTAAACTGGGACAATGCAATCAGACTGGTGTCCTTACGAAAAGTATATTAGCACAAACAGTGGACATCACTTCGGATATGTGTGTTCAGGGAAAGGCCATGTGAAGGCACAATGAATGGCAGGCATCTCGATCAGTTGAGGATGCTGAAACAAAATACCACAGACAGAAATTTATTTCCTCTTAAATTCCAGAAGGTAAGGAGTCCCAGATCAAGACACTGGCATAGCTAAGCTCCAGCAAGATCCTCTTCATGGTTTGCAGACGGCCATCTACTCACTGAACCCACATGTGGCTGAGCAATACATCATTGTTCTCTGATCTCTTTTTAAAAGGTTACTCATCTCATTCACAAATCTCTGTCCTTGTGACCAAGTGACTTTTCAAACACCCCACCTCCAGACAAGAACATATTAAGATTTTAGATTCCGGGCTGGGGAGTTAGCTCAGTGGTTCCGGTGCCTGTCTTGCAAGCGCAAGGGCCCGGGTTCGATTCCCCGGTAACCACATAACAATACTGGGTGTGGAGACCCACACCCAGCAGCAACCAGTAACACATACTACAGTGCCGGGCATGGTGGCTCACGCCTGTAATCCCAGCACTCGGGAGGCAGAGGCAGGAGGATTGCTGTGATGTGAGTTTGAGGCTGAGCTCAGGGCCAGCCTGAACCACAAAGTGAGACCCAGTCTCAAAAAACCTAAAAAAAAAAAAAAAAAAAGATTTTAGATTCCAGTATATGGGTTTTGGAGATACACAAACAGATGGACTACTGCAGTAGTAGTACTACAGCAGCATCTAGCAAAGTCAGGATTTGATCCCGCATACCACGGCGTGACACTGCACCACAGATGTGCTCCTCCAGGGAAGAACACACTTCCCAGCTTAGAGAATGAGCTGAGCAGAAACCTCTAGCTGCATCAACTTCCCCACGGACCCCTGTCCTGAGAAGGTCTCATAATTCTCAGAACAGCCTGAGATTTAGTGATTAAGGTGGAGACATGATAGTGTAGCTATTTTGACGACCAGATAACTTTGGTGGGTAATATTTATTTCTGATCTCCTAACCTGGTTGGTCAAGAATTCACTAAACTTCATTCTGGTTCAAAAGCATAACCTCTTCCTAATTATGCTTCTCTCCCCTTTCTTTCACAGGTGTTGGCCCATATTTTTCACGATGAAGTCTGCTTTCTGTTTTTGAATGAGATTTAGAATAGGTATTCAAGGAAGATGGAGAACAATAGGCAAGATTCACTCTTCATGATTCTGTAGTGGAAGATAAGAAAAATAAAAGAGCACATGTCCTCTGGGACCGTGACATCACATAGCAACCGATGGCTCATTGAATGTGACAAAAACAGTGATTACAGCTGGCCTTGTGTTTCTGTCTTGTGCTTGCCAGGTGATTTCAGTGATGAAGGAGCTGCCGATGATCATCTCTGCGGACCCTCTGCTGGCCTAATTCAAAACTTGAAAGAGTCACAATTCATAGAGATGACTCCATTAGTGCAGCATAAATGGATAGATTAGATTTTGTATATTTTTAGCTCTACGATCATAATTGATGACTCACTGTGTCGGATGCAAAATGATAAGAGAAAAATAAGGAAATATGGGGACCTGGGTGAGATAATCTAATTTGAATTAGACAAATGAGGCCCTTCTATAAAAGAACACCCAGTGTCTCTGGATAAATTTATGAAGTCAAAACAAAAAAATAATTACAGTGCAGAAATGGCTGATACTGGATGAACTTGCTGCATTCCTAACGTTGGCTGGCAGCTCTTCATCCCTGATTATTCCATCTGGAGATAATTATGTGATATCATCCATAAAATTAAATCATAAATCAACCCAACTAGTGATCAGGCAAGCAAGCTGCTGAGAAAAGCCACATGTAGGGGAGTGAAGACTTCTCATCTTAATGAGAGATACGGGAATGAAATTAAGAGAGGGAGACATGTAGAGGATGACCCTCAGCTTGTCCACAGGCTTGCTAGCTCACAGCTGCCTCCGAAGTCCAGGCCTCACCAGAATCAACCTACTGCTGCTCTGCCAGTTTGCTGATGACGGAAGAATGTTCTGTGCATGAGTGGAACCACATTCTGCAGTTTAGGGAGAGCTAGCTTGAGTTGTGCGTGTCTGAAATGAAAGCATCTTGTTTGCTTTTCTGATACCATATTAACAGTTATGGAAAATTTACAAATGTAACCAAAGTCATAAATAAGTTAAAAAAAGAGAGAGAGAATACTGAGGCAAATGTTCCCTCTAGACTTAGTTTTTGAAGGTTGAAAAGAACTCTATAGATCTCTGGAATTTGTTAGCAGTGAGCGGTGGTCACTTTGCAGTGTGTATATGTGGAAAGGATTTACCTTTTTCAGACAGTAAGATAGGGTATGAAACCCACTAATTTATGGTGTCTAAAAGAGTAAAGATACTAAAATAAAGACTTATGTGTCTTTGGTTTGCCCCTGCTGATAGCCATAAGTGCTTTCCTGCTGACTAGCAAGTAGGAAGACGTCAAAAGTCAATGGTCAGACTCCTCAGTTGCTCATACTGAAGCAAATGGCCAAAGGGCACATAGATGTGTTGAAATCATTTGAGAAAATCAAGTTCACTTTAGAAATTCCTTTGGATCATAATAAATACAAATCCCAGATGTATATTGAGTTTCTGAATATGCAAAGTAGAAGCCGAAACATTGAAAAGCTGGTGACTCATGAAATATTTGAGTGGGAAGATCACAGAGCCACGCAGTAAAAATGAAAGGAGGAAAATAATGAGGATACATGTTTTTGTATTCTCCCCTTCTATCAAATACTATTCAGACTGACTGAGTCACTAGCTTTGAAAAATGCATATTGCTTTGTTCCATTATTAATTATATTGACTGTAGATTATGTGTATATATTTGATTCTACCAATAAGTATGAGCCTATTTGGCTTTGGATAATTCTAAAGTATAAATCAATCAGAAAATTAAAAACCTTCTTACACATAATTACTATTTACCTTTAATTATTTACCTTCTCCATTTCCTACCCCTAGGAATTCTTGTTTCTTCTTGTCCTCTTAAGAATCTTAAGTAGAAACCAGAAAACTACATAAACCATTTTTTAAAAAATGAACAGCATCAGAATTCTATTTTCACTCAATTTATTGCATTGGGAAAGAATCTTTTAGTTGCAAACTTCAGAAAATTAACTTGTGCACTGTATGCAGAAACGAAGGCATTTATTTTGAAAAAATAAGTTCACATGATGAACTGGACAGGTGTTCTAAAGGAAGACTGCAGCAGGTGTGGTGAGATCCAAGTCTGAAATAATCCTGCTCTGAAGTAATCCAGCTCTCTTCTTCTTCCCCTCTTCCTCATTTTTGTCTCTTATTTATCTCCATCTTTAGCAATCTCTTTCTTCATTCAATGGTTTTTCCTTTTGATTGCCTTCTCAGTTAGACTTTATAAAAGCAAACAAAGCCATAAGTGAAAGCAGACTAATTGTTCCCTTGAGAGCTATGCTTTCCTTAATAAGAGACTCTTTCTCAACGATGTTAGCAAACGCAGTTACAAGGGGCTGTAGTGGAAGAAGATAAGATTAGACTGCTTGATAGGAGCCAGGTTAATTGTTATGCAATTCACAGTTTAAATCTACAAAAGTAAATATATCTTTACTTTAGAAAGGTTATTCTTATAGCATCTTGTAGAGTGAACTGGAATTTGAAGAACCTAAGTTTTTTTTTTTTTTTAAGACAATTGGAGGCAACAAAAGCTGTAGGTTTAGCAGTAAAAGAATTAGAAAAAATAACAAGATCTAAAACAGCTTTGAAGAGTAGAACAGAAATAACTCACTGACCAATGGATGTTGACCAGATGAAGAAAAATTTAAAAAAAAAGAAGATTATTAAAATTTCCACTTTGGATAATTCAATAAATTTTTACTTCATACTTATTTTAAAGAAATTTTTTTATGTCCTACATAAAAATGTTACCAAATCTGGAACATATTGGATTCCACCGGAGTAGATGAATCTGAAGGTAGGTTTTGTCCAATGTTGTAAATTGCAACAAAGATAGTATTTTTACTATTGAGAGGATTTTTTTCTATTTTTCAAACTAATTCCATTAAAATTCATTAAAAGTTTAAAGACATTTTTCCCGACTTTTAATAATCCAGAATGTTGATAAATGTTTTCTTCAACTATCACGTATAATGATTTAAAGAATCTTTAACAGGGTTATTGAAAAAACATTTAATAACTACCTGAAAGAAGACATCTTACAGATATGAAGTCTAATCCCTTGTGCTGTAATGTGTACAACAGGGGAAGTGGAGAAGACAATCGGGAACAATAAAACATTATTTATTAAGGGTAAATAATGAGGATGAAAAGAATGTGATAGTAATTTAAAAGGAAACAAAGCTTATGCATGTGGGGGTGGGGTAGCAGGGTGGGTGGGGGAAGAAGAAAAAAGAATCAATCATGTCATATTCTAGTACAAACTCTCAATGTTGAATGAGATGATGTGTATTCATAATGTACCAGTAAAGATTTGAATTAAGAAATTATTTATAAGAACAGGCAACTAACTTTAGTTTGCCAGTTTTTAAAACACTAAATTACAGTATCTATCTTGATTATGGGCTTCTTTCAGCATTTGCTTAAATTATTGTGTTCAGTGACAGTGCCTCTTTCTAACTCCACTTTTGTTGATAGTTCCTTATCAACAAAATGTGTTAAACGAATTTGTTAAACAAAACATACACTCAGGATACTAGGTTCAGGAAAGAGACAATAAACCAGAAGACCAAGAGTGAAAACTGTGCATCCTACAGATTGCCAGTGTGCAAGCCAGGCTTTGGAGGGCCCAGGTATTCCTTAGTGGATAGGAACCACTGGCCGATTTCAAAACATCATTTCCCAAGCAAAGCTCATATAAAGATGTAAGTGTTAGGGGCCTGGGTTTTAGCTCAGTGGTTCCGGCACCTGTCTTGCAAGTGCAAGGACCCGGGTTTGATCCCTGGTAACCACACACAATACTGGGCATGGAGACTCACATCCAGCAGTAATGAGTACCACATATCACAGTGACAGGTGTAGTGGCTCATGCCTATAATCCCAGCACTCGGGAGGCAGAGGCAGGAGGATTGCTGTGATGTGAGTCTGAGGCTGAGCTCAGGGCCAGCCTGAACTACAAAGTGAGACCCTGTCTCAGAAAAACAAAATATATATATATACACACATAAAATATTATATATATTATATTATAATAATATTATTATTATATTATTAATATTATTACATATTATATAATATATTGATATATACATACATGTATACACATACACGTATATACACACATGTATATATACATGTATATATAAAACAGTGTGTCTGTGAGTGTGGTAGATCTCCTGTGCCAAGAATATGTTCTTAATTTTTTTGAAGTGTACTGCATCAGAGGAAATAATCTGAGAAATGATATTTGATTCTGAGTCTTGCTGTTAAAAATGGGGCCCGTGTAAAAGCAACATCAGCTTCATTTGCTTGCCCCTTGCGAAGGTTCACTAGATCAAAGGTTGCATTTTACCAATACTGTTAGGCAATTTTTATGTATTATTAAATTTGATAAATGTACCCCAAAGTGGAATACAAATTAAAGTGATAAATTTTTAATTCAATATGATTTTTAATCGCATCCTCTCACTTCTTAGGAATTATTGAGTAGTCACTGCTTCTCCATGAGGAACACGTACTAAAACTTCCAGTGGATCCTTGAAACTGTTTATTATACCGAACATTATAAACTGTGTTTTCTCCACGTTCAGACATACATGTTTATGATAAAGTTTAATTTTTAAATTAAATATGGTGAGATATCAGTTCCAATAATTAGTAACAGAGGATGATGCTGTAATAAACTGTGACTATAGACTGTTTTTCTCTCTCAGGCCTCATTGCTCTGTATTTAGCTTTCTCCCTGTGATGATGTGCAATGACAGGAGAGCGTGAGGGTGGATGAAGTGCGATGAACTTTGCAAGCTTTGAACACGATGTTAGACTACCACTGACCTTCGGACAATACGTTATATTTATGAACCGTTTATTTCTGAAATTTCTCATTTAACAATTTTTTTTTTTTTTTTTTTTTTTGGTGATAGTGTCTCGCTTTGTGGTTCAGGCTGGCCCTGAGCTCAGCCTCAAACTCACATCACAGCAATCCTCCTGCCTCTGCCTCCCGAGTGCTGGGATTACAGGCATGGGCTACCACACCCAGCACTGTGGTATGTGGTACTGGTTGCTGCTGGGGTGAATCTCCATGCCCAGTATGGTATGTGGTTACCAGAGATTGAACCTGGGTCCTTGCACTTGCAAGACAGGCACTGGAACCACTGAGCTAAATCCCTGGCCCCTCATTTAACAATTTTGAACTACAGTTTATTTCAAGTAACTGAAACTTTAAAAGCAAAGATGCAGGTAAGGGCTTATTGTTGTATATAATCCTTTAAGAAGATAATTATATCATTCTAGTAGTGAGTGTCTATTATTAGTGAGATTATTCTAACAAAAGTATTTCTTTTTTTCAATTTACAAAATGCATTATCAAAATTCTTAGAGATCACTGCTTCAAAGACCACTACTCTGACATGCAAGTTTTTGCAAGAAATAATAAAAGAGGAAAGAATAAATATGAAAATATCCTAATCTATAGAGTAATTTTCAAGGTTAACCTATTATGTTAAGGTCATAATAACTAATTATCTTCCTATAAATTAATCAGAATTCTTATAGAGACTTCTGTGAATCTTAGTCTAAATTTTATTCACATGGTTTATTATTTTCTTTTCCAATATTATCCTGGAACACACAAGCAGGTCAAATTCACTAATCTGTACTTCTGTTTCAAGTTATAAATAAAAATACAAATTTAGAATTTTGTATTGTCATTTCATAAGCTCTGGAGTTATAGCTCTGGACGCTGAAATTGCTTATATAGCAATTTTTCTGGTTACCAAGGAAATGCAAACACATTAGTGTGAGTCATTAATAACTTGCAGAATATTCCATCTTCTCAGAACAGGGAAATTTCCATTAAGGCACAAAGCATTTCTGAAGTACATCCCTCCAGTGGAGTTAGTAGTCCTTTCACTCAACCACATAGGTCCAAGGTCAGTTCCTCGCTTTCCTTTTTGCTTCCACTGTCTCTCTTCTCCCTTTCTTTCTTCTCTGCCCTCTGAGCCAGTTGGTTCAGGACACACTGATAGAATAAAGAAATATTAGCCAGTGACTCTTAGAAAGGTTGTAATAACATTTAACTTTAGAATTACCTGACGGTTCTATAAACAGACCTTGTAAAGTAATATTTAAATCTATTATTTTAATATAACTCAATGTAGGGCCAGGGATTTAGCTCAGTGGTTCCGGCACCTGTCTTGCAAGCGCAAGGACCTGGGTTCGATCCCCAGTAACCACATAACAATACTGGGCATGGAGACCCACACCCAGCAGCAACCAGTACCACATACCACAGTGCCGGGCATGGTGGCTCACGCATGTAATCCCAGCACTCGGGAGGCAGAGGCAGGAGGATTGCTGTGATGTGAGTTTGAGGCTGAGCTTAGGGCCAGCCAGAACTACAAAGCAAGACCCTGTCTCAAAAAACCCTAAAAAAAAAAAAAATATATATATATATATATATATATATATAAAACTCAATGTAGTCTTTTGGGAGCATTAGATGACAACCCCTAGGTCAGAGTGTTTGCTTCTCAGGCTTTGTGCTCAAGCTGCTCAGGATGCACATCTAGAGCACAAAGAACCGGTATTTAGGAGTGTATGTCTGTTTCTCTTCCAATTACCATCATGAGCGTCACTCTAACAGTAGTCCATCTGGGTCCATGCGTGAGTCTTGTTTACGGATGCTGCTTCCCATTGGCTTTTCAGTCACTGTTGGCAAATCCATTTGGCAGGTATCCACTATTTCTCCAGCTCATAATGAAATCCAGTTTCTAGTGAATTGTGTTATGAAATTGCACTTGCCTACTGCAATAATTGGGAATAGCACCAAGAAAATCAGAAAAAAAAGAAAAAGACTGGTCTTTGAAACTTAAAATGCGAGGGGGAGAGCAACACACGGGGATTGGAGTAGAAATGGATTGTTCAATAACCTTGGACAACTTTCTTCATCGTTTTCTGCCTCACCTAGAAAATCAGAACTTTATACTGACTTTAGAAAGCTGTAGTGATTCTTAAATCAGATAAATATGAAAATTTCTTTCCCGAGTCCTAAGATCATAAGAGCTACTGGAAAAGACATAGGATTTCTCCTGTATCTTCTTAGGATCTCTAACGGTCTAAGAATTAAACCAACATGGAAAAATTAAGGAGAGAAAGGATACATCTTTTATTTGCAACTTTTACCAGTACGTGGTGCTTAAGACAAATGAAGGCTCAAAGAAGCAGTTACAGGTGAGAGCTTTTGTACTAGTTTGACAAAGAGCAGTAATTGTGAAAATGTAATAAGATAAAGGAAATTGGCTGGGGCAATTAATTGTGAAAAAGCACTAGTTAGATAAGGAGTTAGTTTGACAAGATTTGTTTGTGTGAATGTCCCCAGCTTTCACTCCTTGTCTCCAGTGACAGGAGTATTGTCCTCCCTCAGAGAAAGTGCCTACACGTGAGAATTCTATCCCCCAAATTTAGGAAGGAAAGGAACGGGGCCAGGGATTTAGCTCAGTGGTTCTGACATCTGCCTGCAAGCACAAGATCCCCAGTTCAATCCCTGGTAACACATACCACAATGCCAGGCATGAGCCCATAATCCCAAAACTTGGGAGGCAGAGGCAGGAGGATTGCTGTGAGTTCAAGACTCACCTGGGTTACATAGGAAATTCAGAGCCAGCCTGAACTACAAAGTGAGACCTTGTCTCAAAAAACTATAGAGAGAGAGAGAGAGAGAGAGAGAGAGAAACAAAGAAAGAGAAGGTAGGTGGAGGTAGAGTAACTTTTTTACACCTGCTATTTTCAAGTGTTTTAATTCAAAATAGTCAGTGGTGCATTCTCTGAACTATTACACTATCCCTATAGTAACCATTGATGGTGCTATTAAAATCAGCACATTAATTCTGAGCCAGATGTTGCTGGCCTATGTGGTAACTATTTTCTGTTTCTCAAGGAATCTTCATGCTGATTTCCATGGTGGTCAAACCTCTCCACTAACAATGTATACAAATTTCCCTAAATCCTCTCCAGTGTTTATTACACTTTTGTTTTGTTGATAATAGTCATTCTACCTGGAGTGAGATGGACTCTCAATTTAGTTTTGATTTCCATTCCCTAGATGGCTAATGATGTGGAACATTTACTTCATACAGATATTGGCAATTTTTACCTCTTTTGAGAAGCGTCACTTTGGTGTCTTTGTCTGTTTATTGACTAACTTATTTGTTCTTTTGCTACTAATTTCCAAGCCAAATATGTGATGTCTGTCTGGAAAATTCTGAACTATATGATGAAATAAATCAGCAATACCTAAATGTATACCAAATTCACTATAAAAACAGAGATGGTTGACAATATGAAAGGAAAAAGACATGGCATTGAGTTTTTCTTTTTTTTACATTATTCAAAGGAAAAAGGAGAGAAGGTGGTGACCAAACTCAATTTTTTTTCTTTTTCCAGACTTGATTTCTAATACTCAAAATAGCTGAATGTGTCAGAGTATTACAAGTATTACAAGTATTACTCAAACTCCTCAGTATGGTCACCTGGCAAGTTTTTTTAAAAAAGCTTTATTCTGAGCCCCTCTTCCTGGATAGTTTGTGTAGGTTGTTCTGCACTGAGCATGGGCTTTGACACTTCATAATATAATCCCATGACAATTAGCATTGCAACTCTCTTAGTTACTTTATCATGTTACTGAGACAAAATACCCAATTTTAAAAAGGTTTATTTGGCTCGCAGTTCATAGAGGTTTCAGCTCCTAGTCATCTGGCTTCCAGGCAGGATGGATGGCAGACAGGATCACAGAGCAAAACAACAAAACAGCAAATGGGCAAGGTGACCAGCCTCTTTATGTTTCTTATATCTTATCCAGGCTACCTGAGCCTAGTAGCACTCATACCCTGAATCCCAGTGCCCGTAATGCTTGCATCATACTACAGATTAATCTCACCACACTCTAGATCCAGCCACCTCTGTGAAGCCTACCTGTGAAAGCATGAGGCTTTGGGACATCTAGGCACAACTGTAATATTTAAACCACCTAACTCGACAATTCTCAGCCAGGGCTCCTCAGTATGGTCACCTGGCAAGTTTTTTTAAAAAAGCTTTATTCTGAGCCCCTCTTCCTGGATAGTTTGTGTAGGTTGTTCTGCACTGAGCATGGGCTTTGACACTTCACAATATAATCCCATTTAAGCCAGGGTCATGGTCAACTGCTGTGACCACCCCTGATCTCTCTGATGCTCATCTGTCATCATTTTCCTTCCTGTGTAAGGCCTAGTCTGCATCAACAGAAAAGATACCAAAGACAGCAAAGAGAGTTCTAAATGTTTCTAGGTCTAGAGCTGCTACTTCTCTCTCTTTCTCTCTCTCTCTCTCTCTCTCTCTGTCTGTCTGTCTGTCTCTCTCTCTCTTTCTCTGCTGTATCTTTTACCTCAAATGATTCACAAAAATCATGCTTAGTAATATCTGAAAATGTTCCTGGTATTTGAGATCATTTAAAAACACAAAGAGTTGAGGGTGTAGCTTAGTATTAAGATGACTGGCTTCACCATGTCAGGCCCTGTGTTAGATTCCCACAAATGCAGAAGTGAAAAACAAACAAAAGATTAATTTCAGGTCCTTCAAAGGAGATCATAAGATTTTCCAAGATAATTCTCAACTGTGACCCCATCTTGAGCCATGTTTCTTTTCATAATGGCCAAATAATCTTGTGGATCTTCTTGGTCTTCCTCTGCCTCCACTCACAAACACTTGCCCTGTGTTTCCTTATTACTCTTCTTTCTCTAAGTTGCACAGTGAGGTCTCAGAGTATTTTATTTCCTAACACACTGTGTCCTGGTTCTGCATTCTATTCACAAATAATTCTTTCACTTATAAATTGGAAACTGCACAATATATCTCACTTATAAACTGCAAGTGATATGTGTGTGTTACGTAGTCAAGAACAGCATTTACTGTTTGATTCAAAATCCAAATATATGAAAGTCAAATTGTACTGAAACCAATCTTAAAGTTTATATTGGATTCTATTTCAGCAATGATTTAGGCTTATGAAAATTCTGTGTACCTTTCAATTATCAATGCATACACTAGTGATTAACACCAAACAGAGGCACTAGATAAAAGTCTGTTGAGTGAGTGGATCAAAGAATTAGATTTTACAATCACAGGGAGAATAGACTGTCTCTAAAAGAAGTGCTACTTCTAAAACATTATTTATTACTTCTGGTATTAAAAAATCTTATTATCTACCTAGACATTAAGAAGCATGTCCATCTCAGTTCAATCTCGTGTCCATAGAGCGGACTGAAAACTTCATCACAGGTCGCACACTCAACACGAACTATAGAAAGAAACTGCACTGTTTTGGGGGGAACTCAAGTCTAGCCCCACTTCTGACACCAAGTAGCTTTATTTTTGAACACGTCATTTTGAACTTTCTATAAGCTATCCATACTCTGAAATCTTCAGCATATAAAAAGAGCTTGGCTTAGAATTAGAAGTTTTGCCCCTGATATAAAACGTTGCCTCTAAGTGGACAACATAGAACTATGGATTTTGAACAAAATTATTACACCACTTACACTGTTCCAAGAGAAAAACTTGATTTAAGGGTCCGGTAAGGAACAGAATAATCCTCTCAAGGAATTGTAAACATAAAATTATATTTAATTCCTATAATTTTTGAGAGATTGTCATGAATCTCTTTTAAAACACCATGAAATTCACTGGCTTATTTAACATACATAGAAATATTAACCACAAGATATACACAGCAATTGCAGAATGATAGTTCTTTATCAGCTTAGCTAAGACAGTGAAGGACAAAACATTTTACGTGACTTTGGACAGTCTGGTGGTACATGCCTGGCCATACATGGTTGTTATTATTATTATTATTATTATTATTATTATTATTATTATTATTATAACAAACTTCATGGTGCACCTGCACTAAATGACAGAGCTGTGTCCTGGGGTATCCTTACACCCCTTCAGACATTCAGGCTTTGACATATCTGATAGCACCCCCCAACCCAGACACTTGTCTGTTCTGCAGGCAGAAATCGAACACTTGGAAGGGGGACATTGTCAGTGTACACTCCCTGTTCCTTTCAGCCATTGTGTTTGTGGGTAACTGACTCAGGACACAGGGCTGGAGCAACTCTATATCTATCTCACCAATGGTCAGTTAGACAGCTTACGAGGTGATAAATGTGTGAACCAGCAAACTGGAATCCAGTGACACAACTAGTGTAAAATGCTCTGGCAGCTCAAAAAAAAGCCTTCTATCCCCACTTCTTGGTAAGAGGAAAGTGATCCAACAATAAAATCAAGTTTCCTAGTCCCTACCACATTAGGATGTTCACAGGAGAAATCAGTCACTTCTCTATGCCAAACTCCTTCAGGAAAAAATATTTACAAAGACATACGTTTTTAGGATGGCACTATGCTTGTCTTCCAAAACAAGATGGATATATTACAATTAGGCATATGCTGACTCCTGGCTGTCTTCCTGAGAGAACAGTATCTTGGCTTGTACAAAATTATTTTCATGACCTCCTATTCTTAAGAGATACTTAGAATTTTTGGTATGTAAAGATAATATATTCTTTATAATGGCATTGTGCAAATTGCTGCTTAGTTCAAAAAGTATTGTTATCTTTTATAAATGAAGGTAGTGATAAGGAAATAGAAAAATGTGGTCTCTGGCTCTCCATCTGAATAAGCTGCCTTTTTAAAACACTAAAATTTCTCATTAAAATTGAGACATCTTATGCACCTTTTTTTCCCCTGAAAACATCTACAGTGCTGAGTTCTCCTTTCTGTGAGGAATGTTATCCTGTAAATAAGTTTTATAGTTTCTTTCTTGTTTTTAGTTAATTTTGTATAATAAATATCTAGAGAGTACACAAACCAGTACAGCTCCGTCATTTCCCATGAATTATACACATTCTTATAATGAAGACTCAGATAGACAAACAGTGCTTGACTAACTCTCTAAAAATCTCTCCTGTGCTCTTGTGTAGAACCTGACTAAAAGTAACTTCTGCTCTGATTTTGTATCATAAGTTGCTATTTCTTCCCTTAAACTCTATGTAGATGAAATCAGACCTTGTATTTTCACTTAGGTTCTATGCATTTCATTTAACCTTACGTCCATGAAATTCATCCATTTGTGTAGAATTGTGTGTTTTGACTTTGATTTTAACTGTCATGTATTTAATTTAATTTAATTTAAGATATCTTATATCTATGAGATTTTTACCTGCCATGTATTTAATTTTTCTTTCCCAGGAAAATCAAGAGGTCCAAAGTCATCACCTCATACTCTGCTTCTAACTGAAGAGAACTTTAATAGGAGAGAGACAGACAGAGAGAGAGAGACAGACAGAGAGAGAGAGATATTCAAAAATAATTTTCTAACATGCATTGTGTTAAAATTAGTAGAAGTTTGGTAGGAATGTAGGAAGAGATATATAGTCAGCTATCTGGGGCTTCTGATGTGCATTATGTATACTATGATACTGTGAATAGCTGAATGCTCTTGAGCTAGCTCACTAAAAGGAACTAGAAGAAAAAGGAGGGTATTAGAATGTCATTTTTGATGCCAGTCAAACTGTCTGTGTATATTACCTTTAATATTTACTCCACTTGTTATAAGACAGTTATTAACAAAAATGCATGGCTTTATGATGAATCCACCCTTAACAGTGAGGTTTGAGGTACTGGAGAATTAGGTTTCTTGCACTGAGTTACAGCCCCAGCCATTTGTATTTATTTTCTTTTTTAAAATGAGGTCTCACAAAACCACTAAGTTGCCCACCCTCGGTTTGAACGTCTTACTTCTTTCTCAACCTCCCAGAGCACTGGGATCATAGGTGTACATCACCGTAGCCAGCACTTAGAGCATTTTTCACACCTTCTATAGCAATGATCAAACTTCCCAATAAACTATAGCCTGGTTATGCTCACGCCTACATTACCAAGGGTCACACAGCTGGCAGAGCTCATTGTGAATCCTAAGTGATCTAATTTCAGAGCAAATACTCATGAGCACCACATACCACAGGTCTTGTAGCAGGAAGATTCTTATTCCCCAAAAAACTGTGTGCAATTGTACTCAATTCAGATGATTCTTAAGATACTAAAAGGCATAATCCCTTCAAAGGGTTGAACAGAAATCTTGACTGCATAAACTTTGGCTACCATTATCATTAACAAATAATAATAAGATGAGAGAACGATTAATATGGAAATTAAGGAGGACATGACAGAGGGCTCAGAAATAGTGTTCTTTTAGGAGATTATAAGATGGCAGACAGATTGATGCACTGGGAAAATATTACTTTAAAAATAGGGCACTGCTATTCTTTTTATATTTGACTTTTGGCAAATCATGCAACCCCCTTGAATCTCTCTCTGCATCTTGATGATGGCAACAATATTCCTACCTTTCAGAAGTTCTCTGGAGCAAATGTAGAAAGTACTTTAAAATGTCTGAGATGTAAGAGAAATTGCGGAAATTATTTTCCATCCTCGCCACATCTCTTACTCTGGACTGGTGGATAAAATTGTGATCAATGAGGGGAAGTTTAGATTTGTCTCCAAACTATTTTTTTGCAGACCTCCTCAAAGGAAAGTGCGGGGTCTTCCTGAAAGCTAAGGAACTCTTCAGATAAGAGATGGGCTAGGTTAGTCATTTGATCCCTATCAAGGGCCCAGATCTAAGAAAATATTCACACAGACTGAAGGGACTTTCCTCTGAATACTCCAGCCCCAGCAATTTTTAATGATCACAGTATCCACTGACTTTGTCTACAACAAAGAACAGTTACTGGAAAATGACAGGTCCTTAGGTCTAATTTGCTGTCTACTTCCAGACATATTTTTTGTCATGCTTTGTCTCTTGGAGGAGGTAGTGGTGGTTTCTGTATTGGTTTCTCAAGGACAGTATCTAGGTTCTTAGATTTAATGAGATATTTTATGGAATTTTTATTGAGTTTATTGGTACATTTTACATATATATTATGATCACATTCAACATTAAAAATTTGCATCTGTACATGATATGTCTTGATTCTCATTTATTCCTTTCTTCTGCCCACCTTCTTATCCCCTATATACACAAGCTTTGTTTCCATTTTTTGTTTTTACTGTCAATTTTTTTCTTTTCCTTCTTTGTTTTACCCTACTCCCCTTTCCTTTTTCCCTTTGAACATTTTCTTCCAATTTCACACTATCTATCATACATTTTGGGCCTCATTTGTACCTTTAGTTTCTTGTACTAGAAACACAATGCAGTATTTATTTTATTTAGGAGTATGTCCTCAAGGTACATCCATTTGAGTATAAATGACTCAAATTTATCATTCTTTATGGCTGAGTAATTCTATTTTATTTCAAAATACCACATCTTTATCCAGTCTCCTATTGATGGTCATTTGGGCTTTTTCCAAGATTTTTAAGGCATTCTATTGATTCTCCAATTCCATTTTTCCCTTTTAAACTGAGGAAATGAACCTTTATATTTTCTTTCCTTCGACTCCTTTTGAAGTAAAGGTATCATGAAGTAGGAAGGAAAAGAAAATGACTTTGAATTGGTGTTAACCAAGTCTTAGAGTCACCTGGTGAAGGTAATAAAGAAGATATGTAGCTCAAGGGCATTACCACAGTGATGCTTTCTAACATAGAAGAGAAACGCAAGCTCACCTCCAAAGATAACAAGCACAAATAGAAATTATAAACAAAGAGTGGGGAGGTAAGAAGTGAAAGGAAAACTACTAGCAAGAAGAAACATTGGTAAAGGAGATTCTTCCCCAATTAACTTGAGGTAAGACTGTCTCATGGGCTAGGGTGAAAACATACTGAGGTGGAGAATATTAAACTTGATTGGAGACCAGCAATAGAGGAATTTTGCTTAAATGACCAAGCAAGATTCTTATTGAAGTCATGAAAGTGAAGGTCAAAGCCCATGTGTAGGACTAGCACAAAAAACAGCTCAGAAGAAAGTGACTCCAGTGTGATCAGATAAGAAAGATTTTGTTGGAATCAAAGATTTATCTTAACCCAAGAAGAATTAGAAGGCTCCCATCTTGTGAGTGTGGAGGACACAGCATCCTCTCCACTAATAACAGTCATGTGGAGACAGTGAGTCTTCAAGGGGAAGCTGTCCAGTGATTGTGAGTGTCCACAGCATCAGATTTTCCATGGTTAAAAACAGCAATGACATCACACTCTGTATTAGTGCAGAAACCAGCAGGTCCCAGAAGATCCCTGAATTCAAGTGGGGGTAGGCTGGGCAGCCTCTGAGGGCTAAAATCAAGTCTTCTATCAACTCACTGAGATGAAAGTGGGAGTCTGTACTAGTCAGATGTTTGCATCCTGAGACACAATATCCAACACTTACAACTGAAAGGGAGGAGAGGTTTAATTTGGGTCATGGTTCAGGATATTTAGTCCATAATTCACTGACTCCAAAGAAGATAATCATAGTGGGAGGGTGTGGTAGAGGAAAACTGCTCACATCATCCCAACTAGGAAGTAGAGAGAGAAGGGGAGGAGTCAAGGGGAGACACACCCACCCAAGCTCTGCTTCTAGTGACCCACCTCTCTCAAAAGGCCCTAACTCCTCACAACCCATTTGGCTACGAACTTTTGAGTGTATTACTCTGCTCAAGATTGCAGTGTTCCCAGTATTCAATCACCTTCTGAAAGGCTCACCTCTGAACCCATGAGACTTAGGAAGAACATTCTAGATTTAAAATATTGTAGTATCTGATATAGGTTCATCATTAAAAAATAATTAAATATTTCTGCCACACTTGATTCTGTATCTAACAGTTTATACTTTGCGCAGGTGCAAACCCAACTGAGAGTTTAAGGCCAGATTCTCTGGTACTTTCATAATGATTAGACATGTTGCCACATTAACCCATTCGAAGGTAAACCCAGAGAGAGCTGAGAAACACAGAGCCACTGGCTGACTCAGCTACCCTCAGCAGAGGCCAGATAAGTGAAAACAATTATTCTAAATTCCCAAGAACTTAACTGTCTCCTCTTCAGATTGGAGAAATGCTGCTTCAAATTGATATCTATATTTTCAGCCTTTTTTCTGCTTTATTTCGGGAAAGCCAGCAGAAGATGGAAATGTAACTGTACTTCCCTGATACTGCTGAGAGTCCTGCTGCCCACTCTCGCTCACTCAGCTTCTGCCTGCTTGTGAGCACAGAAGGCCTAGAGAAAGCTATTACTGACTGAAAGGGACTTCACAATCCAGAGATGAAAGTACACAGTGAACCCGAAGAAGTGTCGATCCTTGAAGGATTAGCACTATTTACACTTTGGCTGTGACTGTCCTGCTTTTGGAAATTGATCCCTTCTCCCCTTAAGCAAGTGAAAGAGGGGAGAACTGAAAAGGTATTTGAGATGTTGCCAGCTGCCTTGTCCCGAGGTCTCTTATCACCTCTGCAGGGGAACAGTCTCTTGCAAGCTTGGCTGGCTTCAAACAGCTAATAAGCTTCTTGTAGGGCCACACTAATCCCTTCCTGCTGCAGCTCACACCCCTGAGTGAGGAGGATACAGTCCTGAGGAGCAACTGTTCCCTATTAGGCCCCCTCTGTCCTGTCCTTGGTAAGGCCACACTTGAGCCTCATGATCATCCAGCAGTGGATCTCTGCTGAGAAGCCAGCCGGCCTGGATTGTGTGAGAAGGAGGAGGGAAGAGCGGATAGAGAGAGCTAAATGGGATCCAGAAAGGTGCCCAGACCTCTGAGTCACTGCAGGAAGAGAGGCTTATAGCTGTCTTCCCAACTGGTGATAGCTAGGAGGCAGCATGCACCTGACTCTATTCTGCTTTGTCAGCACTCCTCGTTTCACACTGACTCTTTCCACCAATAGCCTTTCCTGCTCTTTGCATTTCTCCTTCCTAATGTCTTTTAAAGGAAGAGACTGTCAGGACTTGAAAACACATCAGTAACAATCTGTGCAAATTTTGCCCTTGATAGCAGCAGAAAATGAGGAGTATGAGTGACTAGCCAAGCTGCTGACAGAGAGAGGAACACAGATCTACGAATTCTACCTTCTTTCCTTCTCCCTCTCCCCACTTCCCTCCATTCCCCTTCCCTCTACTGCTTCTCCCTACCATGGCTTCTGGAAGTAGAAGTCAGAGTTCTTGTCCTGGGCCTGTCATCAGTCATGTCACCTGCTGACGACCACTAATCTCAGGCTTCTGTTTGACCATCTGTACAATGAAGGTCCTGATTAGCATCTCAGGAAGAGCGACAGTTCCAAGTTTCCACCAAACCTGTGTCTTTTCCTTCTGAGAATGTGAGAAACACTGTTTTCTGTCCTCTAATATCTAGGACACTATTTCTGAGTTGTGGCTTATGCGAAGGATGGAAGTGACATGCATCTTTCAAAGATTTGCTCATGAGACAGTCTGCTAGGTCCTCATTCTTTTTTCCTTGTATGGTGACCTTGGAGAGAATATGGTAGGGGGTTGGTTATGTACCAACATGGCTTATGACTGCAGAGAGTGTTAGGAACTCTCATTCCCATGCTCTTTCTTCCAATCTGCTACCTTGGTCCATGCTACAAGAGGACCAAGCAGGTGTCAAGTCACTGTGAATTAGGGATGATTTGTTTTTACAGCAGTTATTATTCCTTGACTCATAAAATCTCCAGTTATTTTCAACCACAGCATCTTCATACACGATGGGTCATTGTTCCTTTATTTTATTCTCCTTCATTCAGCTTTTTTTAAGTAGCTAAATTGTGCTACCATAATTTATGTCAAAGCATACTTGCTCACTTCTTTCAGAACAATTCTAGTCTCAAATCAAAATGAAATATGATGGGGGAAATCTAGTGTATAAAGCACAGTTTACCTTTCCTTTCTTGTCTTTCTACTTACAACAATCTTAAAGAATTGGAGAGGAATGGCTTTCAACTGTTACCATCCAGCATCGTTTTAAGGAAATCTGAAGGCAATTGTTGAGTGTCACTGGGTTAGTTATCAAGGGACAGAGGGCAGAAGTGTTTCTAATTGCCAAGCTGGTGGGACCCACCTGAAGTAACACAACACTGTCCAGCCCAAAGGACTATCTGACACCATTTTGACGTACATGTATTGTATGCAGCCTTTGGGGCTCTTTTGTAAACATCTTTAAATCAGGTCCTGGGACAAGCACTATCTGTCCTCATTATGACTGTCAATTCTCTGCTGGCTCAGACGCCTATTCCTACTCTCAAATTCTTTAGGTACAATTTTCTGCACTGCATTGTAGCCCAGCATATCCATCTGGCCAGTGAAAGAGTATAATAGAGCATATTTTCAGCATGACCAATTAGATGTGCAGCTCCCATTAACAATAACAGGACTTACACTCCAGATTCTTCCTCAGTAAATCTGGCCTTTCCCCTTATGAGCAACAGATGGGTTTTCCACAATGGCTCATTACCTTCTGGCTCAGCTCTGCTGCCAGAAATGAAATATAAAGTTATTTACAGAGGGAGAAAGATGCATAAGTCACTGTGGATTACTTTCTGCCATCCTTTTTCATTTATTTAGTTAGAGTTTTCTATTGCTTGAGATGAACAAGTTAGAGAAGATGGTGGTGTCCCCATTGAGAGTGGAGATGGATGCCCCTTCAGCGTGGCGCTTTTCCTACTAGCCACAGATCGCTCAGATGATGGTGTGTTTCTCACAAGAAATGGTAATTGGGGTATTTTCAGAGAGAAGACACTCATTCCTCAAAAGATTCTCAGCACCCTGATGGGCCATCTCTGTGAAGTCTGGACAGTGGGGGCAGATGTCAGTGCCACTTAACTGCACGTGACACATTTGAGAAAAGAAAACAAATTGCCTCTTTAAAGAATGCCAATATTTCTCAGAGCTTGACATCTCAGTCAGAGAGGGATCATTCCTCTGTCAATTGGGGAAGAAAGACAGTGAGCCAGTCCAAAAGCTTGCTGCGATGGACATTGTACGGGAAAGGCAGAGTATAGTGGTAAAAGAAAAAGAGAAGAAAGATGGAGAAAGGATCTAGAGAAAGTAATGAGTAAAATTTGGTCAGACTGGGGAGCTGAGGAAATGTGCCTTGCAAACAGATTCCTGCTTAGTCTACTTCTGCCACGGGAAATTTTTTATGTGCCCATGTCTTACTATCATCTAAAATGAAAATAACATCAGAGATACCAGAAATTTAGCATAAGGACTAAATGAGTTAATATTTGAAATGCATTTACTATAGTGCCTAACACACAGTAAGTGTGGTATCTATGTGTTACACAAAGAAACTCCAGACAGCATTGAGCGGGACTTGTGCTGCCTTCCTGTAGGTTCACTGGTTGCTATCCCTAGGGATTTTCTTGCCCCTCAAGCTGCATTATCCAATGCACATCCTTCCTTCAGAGTTTGGGGGATGGATATAAAGGAAAGATTATTTATCCTTCTCTTTAGGATAAGGCAATGAGACCAAAACAATATGCTCCCAAAAGCCATACACCCCGCATCATATGGCCTGGATAAACTGATTAGCTGTAGGATAAATGAATGAAGCACGAGGGACTAGAATGAGCAAAACAGAAAGCCAGCACCAAGCAGGGTTCTAGATCTAGGTATTATTGGGCTCTTCCCTCAGAAGTCACAGATATGAATCGATATTTCCTTTGTGGGACCAGAGGAAGAGCATGACCCATTCCAGTTAGTTTTCTGATATTACAACAAGAGAAGAAATTTACCAGAAAAAGACCAAAAGGACTAAAACTTACCAAAGCTATAGCTCTTTGTTTCCTCTTTGTTTCTTCCATGAGTGTGGGGTGGGTAGCAGGGAGGCAGACAGAGAATCAGGGACAGGGACAGAGAAAGAAACAGAAATGATGGGTTATAGGGACCTTAAAGTGTCCACTATTAGAAAGATGTCTGAGAAGTTGTTCTAGAGTTTGTTTTGTAGATAAAACTTGAGAGTCACATAGTACAGATCTGAGAATCATATCAGATTTCACTCAGAGCATGTCATTTCATGGCTAAGCAGAGGAGCCATTTCTTCCAAGACAGTCAGCTGCTCTGATGAAGAAAACCACCATCCCTCTTGGAGAAAACTGGAGGTGTGGTGTCCCCTCATCATTCCTCCCCTTTTCTCAGGAAAACCATGCATTCATTTCTCATTCACATGAGAATATCACAACATTTGAACATAGTTTTTATTTCTTCATACACCGTACTACCTTGTGACCAATGTCCATGCCAGAAGATTTTGTTAAATATTCAGGAGAGACAAACCTTAGTACATATGAAAGTAAACAGTCATAGCTGAAAGAATGTTTCCTTATAGTGTGATCCCTGCTGGACCAACATGTGGAGCCTGTCACCTGGAAACAAGCAAGATGCTAAGCAACCTTCTGTATTATTAACACGTATTGCCCGGTCACTGCTCCAGTGCTGGTGAGTCTCACTTTTCTACTGCTAAACCAGGAACTAGCTGACAATACAGAAATCCAATTGCAGTTTTTGTTACTTCAATTTCCTTTTGGATTGACAATAATTAAGACAAATAATATGCTAAGTGGAATCATCTATTTTGAAAATAGAGTTTTCAGTTAAAAGATCACATTTGGCAGTAAATCTTATTTTACCTCTGAAAGAGTTTTAAGTTGAAAGATCACATTTTAAAGATCTCATTTCTCTTCTTGAGAAAGCAAATTGATGGCTAGAACACAGGAAGTCTCTCTACTCAGATTTCATGCTCGAGGTCTGACTCTAACTAGGATTTTAATACTGTTGAGAAGGCAAAAGTTATGAAGTAACTGCTTGGTATTTTTAAAAATGTAGCTGTAGGAACAGGAAGGCCTTAGTTACAGCTACTAAGATAAAATGGAGTGTGTGGAAGAGGTGAGAGGCAATTACCATGGCAGTGACTGCATAAAAAACTGATATGTTTTTCTGTCTTATTAGAGTTAATAGCAAGGACACTGGAATTAGGGAAGTTCTAATAGATTTTCAAGTCTTTCTGAAAGGCTGCCTGTGGAATAATTAAAACCTAGATTAACCTTCACCACTTTCTATTTAAGCTCTTTTGTGAAATTCAGAACATCGGGAAACGTGGCACCTGGATCATAGTAATTTACATCATTTGTTACAAATATTCTGCGTGAATTATAATGAGATGATTATTCATTTTTAAAATGATGAGATCAGATGTCATAATTATAATACGTCATAATAGCACAGCCTTACTGTGGATATAGAACAACGAACTCACATAATGTTGAAGCTGATATAACAAAGTATACAAACTCTAGGAAATATTTTTGTAGCATCTTATATACTTCAGTATGACCCAGTGATCCATTTCTTTACATCGGTCTACAATTAAAATCACTCACATCATAACGTGCAGGTCATTTTGCTGGGTCTCAGACATGAGAACCAAAGCTCTGACATGCTGAGTAATTTGAACTAAACAACACTGAAGAGTGAGCCTGGGAGACACCTCAGAGGCAGGATCTCTCTCAGCTCCTCCTGCCTTCTGGTTCTTGACCCCAACTGTCCCCCAAATTGAAGCATAGACAGCAGAATTATTTTTTCCTAAATCAAGGATAGTGGAGCTGTTTTCTCCAAAAGCAAACCATAAAACTTAGAAATATTACTTTAGCATTCCTTTGTCTTTGCATCTAGCATTGTCCACAAAGACATTCTCTGACCTACATTTGTCCAACAAATCATAAAATCCTCATTACAGAGAGCTTTTGCCCTATACTTGGAAGGCAGAAATGCTGCATGGAAAAGTAAAAGGAAATGCAAACAGATCTTGTTGGGTTCCCTTATTCAATTGCACACAATTAGCTAGTACCCTTTCGTACAATTGCATATCTAGACATATGGTTCTTCCTCAAGTCTAAACATAAAAACAATTTGCTTAATATCTTTGAGTTTTCATTCTGAAGGTCGCCATGAAGAACAAAACTTTGATAAGTGACTTTTATGCAGGAAGAGGAAAACTCACATATTCCTACCTCTACAGATGTTTACAGTGTCTTTGTGTTGCCCCAACTTAGAAACAACCCAATATCCATAGCTGTGGACTATATACAAAGTGTGATGGAGCCATAAAGTGGAATATTGTTCAACAATAAGAAACACAATTTGCTTAGCTCTTGAGAGGCTGAGGCAAGAGGACTGCCATACATTCAGGGTCAGCCTGGGCCACAATATGAGTTCAAATCTATCCTGAACTACATAGTGAGACTCTGTCAAAAAACAAAAAGAAAAACAACTAACAAACACATGAACAAGAAAGATAAGAGTATTTGTGTAAGTAAAAGCAGGTGTAAAAGCTTACATGTTTGATTCTGTTTACAGAATTGAAGAATCAATATTCAGAATCAAAAATGTGATCATAATTTATGGCAAAACTGTATAGATGGAGAATAATAATTAACAGAATCTAGGAAGAATGGAGGGGAGTGATTGCCAAGAGAAGTGAAGAATTTTAAGGGGTATGAAAATACTATGTCATGATTGTGGTGGTGAGTACATAAATGTCTGGAGTTTTCCAGATTCATGACAGAACATGGTATAACAAAGTTATATGATCTGGTATAACAAAACATGATTTATGGTATAACAAAACCTGATTTATTTTGCCTGTAAATTATGTTTTAACATACCTTGCATTAAAAGTGCTGTACAGCAGTGCACTTCAGGACTCAGTAGTTTAAAATGTTTCTTACTGACTAGGTGTGATGATACACATTTATAATTCCTGCACCTTGGGAGGCTGAGATAGAAGCTGGCAACCTAGAGATGTTGTCTGAAAATAAATGTAAAAGGGCTAGAAGTATTATATACCTCCATGCATAGTAATGGTTCAGTCCACACAAGTGAGATTCTTCATGCCAGACCTTGTGGGTTGGTGGGTGTCAAGGGACGTAGTTGGCTTGGCTGGTCACAGACATTGCTGACTTTTCTTACCACCGATCTGCAATTGTCCTATCAGACTCCTCCCTAGATTGTGGGATACTTGGCATGTGTTCTGTGGGTAGAAACACCACAGATTAATATGTTGGGTATGTGCTTGTGTTCCATCGCTAAAATCATATCAGAAAAAAATCACATGACTTACATTGTTGAGAACTGCAGATGGACTTGGGGACTTGGCCTCTGTCTTTGCCCCTGGTGGTGACAGGGACTCCAGTGGTCTTTTGTGGAGCTATACTGGGATCTTCAACTACTGGGATTATTGTGGACATCTGCCCTGTGTTATGCGAATTTCATCTACATAATTGCTGGCATCTGTCCTGCTTTATGAATGCCAGGATTGTAGTGGTAAAAGCTTGATACCAAGTGAAGGTGTGGCAGCTTGGGTATTTTGTCTTCTGCTGCCCAAAATGGCAATGGTTGAGCCCTGGTTCAGCATTTTACTCTAGGTTTCAATTTTGTTGTTTGTTGGTTATTAATACTTTTCTGGTTGGACTGATGGAGGACCGGGGCTCGCCACAAGGGTTCTAGCTGCATGTTCTACCCCTGTTTCCCAAATTTGCTGTGTTCTTTTCACATTTCCCACATTAGAACAAGTTTGAGAGTTAAGAAGGTAATACTGACAACTGTAGGAAAATGTGAAAATGAAGTGCTGGAATAGCAATCCAATTTATAGAAAGCTCTTCATTGTGTTGCAACTTACTAGTTAGGGATAGTAAAAAGAAATGGTCATGTGAAAATTATGTTTTTCTTTTTTTCTATATTATAGTTGAAGATTTGTTCTTTTATATATGGACCAAATGTTCATGTTCTGTTTTCAGGAAAGCAGTATAGTTGCTTTCATTGAGCAATTCAAAACTTATGGTTCATGTAGACTGTTTATTGGGGGGCCAGGAAGCTGGAGGCCAGTCATAGTGCTCAGTTGAGATCTCCAGGATCATCCAGGTGCTTTACGTCTTTCCTCACGACAGGATCCATAAACTCCTCTTGGTATGTATCTTCCTTACTCACTGCTCTTCTAGTGCAAGATTCTAGAAGAGACTTTAAAAATAAATAGAAATTTGGAAGAGGAGGATCTTCAGTAATGCAAAGCAGAGTGCCTGGGGGCAGTGGTAGAATGTTTGCATCTAATCATTGCCTCCAAATGTATTGTGTGAACTTTGCAAATCTCTTACTCTCTCTGGGTTTTGATCTTTTAATCATTTTATAAGGCTAATTATGTCTCTCCGCTTACTTTCCAATGTAATGGAGAAAGCATGTGAAATCACAATGCATTTTTGGCACAATAGTCCCTTTGGTTATGAGCCACTTTCACTAAGTGACTATACAGGTGTGACCTTGGCCCTGGATGAAGCTCATATTGTTCTATTAATGGAACAAAAGCCTTCCCTTGATTCCTTGCAGTGGCTTGGCCTGTCAAGTGATTCAGGAGATTTGTAATAAGCAGGAGGCTCAACTTCAGCTCACTTGTACTTTCAGACCTGTGTAGAAGGATGACAGTTCCCCAGTTGCTGACAGTTGTAAAATGATCCCAGTGTTTCAGGTTGATATTAAGCAGGAGGCTCACCGCAGCCCTAGAAAGATCTTGAGAGATTTACTATGACCAAGCCAAGGCTGAATGTAGTGCAAGGATAAAAGGGCTTGCATAATCACAGAAGGACAGCGCCGGGGGCAGTGAGTCACTGATACAACACAGGTGTCCTTGGGTGAGAAGGTAGTTGGGAAGCTTCCAGGTGAGTGTCATTAGTTCCCCAACCCATTCATACTCCACCTTTCACCCTCAATTCAACACGAGGCAAAAGTTGCATCTTCTTTCAGTCTTTTTTTCCTCATAAAAGGCAAGAGTGAAATGATCAAAATGCACTGTCATTTAGAATTTTTAGAGGTATGTGAGCCCTAAGATCTGTAACCTATACGAGCCCAGGGAACATACTTGATTTTCTCAAAGTTTAAAAACCTATATGTTTCCAAGAAATTTGGGTCAGCGAAATATTACTTAAAGGTCAGTACAAAATTATGCACTGGAGTTGTATTTCTCAAAGAGCCTGACTCTTTAAAAAGCGTCATTCTATAAGTTATAATTTGACAGTCAATCAATTAGAATCCTCTCTTTGTAGAATTTATTAAAATGGAAACTTGCACCAGAATTGCTTCAATTGCATAATAAATGTGAAAATAAATTGGAAGTTCCCTCCAGATATCTTGAATTAGAATTTCAAAGGTGGAGCACTGCGCGGAATTTTACCTTTAAGTAGGTTCCTATGTTACTATGAAAAGATTTGGTATGATGAGAATCATGGCATTCACACAAAAGCTACCCTAAGTTGTGAATCAGGAAGCCAGGTTGCTGCTTAACACAGGGGCACTATCTTAGTCACTCTCTCATCACTGACACATAATACCAGATATGCACAATTTAAAGAAAGAGAGGTTGATTTGGGCTCATCATCACCAGCTGGCTTGAAAGTAGCTTTCTATGGTGGGAGGGCCTGGGCAGAGGACAGTGGTCTGTATGATGTGAGCAGGAAGCAGAGAGCAGAGCAAACTTCCCAACTGCAAGATATTTGCAACAAGCCCATAATCCAGCCACACTTCCCAAGCCCAGCCCAGGGCGAGGGGTGGAGGGATTCCAGCTCCACACCACAACTTGCAACCATCCAAAACAAATTAGGAAGTGCCATTCCATTTCTTGCTTCATTTTGAAAAACAATTTAGCTATGTACCACAAAGCATGTTTATTTTCCTGGGTGTGGCCACACATATCTGTAATCCTAGCCTCTCAGAAGGCAGAAGCAGGAGACTTACTCACAAGTTCAAGACCACTCTTTGTGACTTACAAACACTATTCTCAAAACAAAAAGAAGAAGTAACCAGAGAAGTAACTCAGGGTAGGATGAGCCTCACTTCTATTCCCAGTGCTAAAAAAGAAAGAAAGAAAAAAGAGCCAGAGCTTTAACTGTTTTATTAGTACATGTTTGCTGTATAGGAAATGTACATTTTAGCTTAGGGAGTACACGTATAAAACACATTTTGATTCTTTTTTATTTTCTTTCTCCTCCCTACCCAGCTCACTCCCCATCTCTAAATCTAATCACCACTTTTATTATTGTTATTGCTATTTTTAGTTCATGTTTACAACATTTAACATTTATATTCATTGTAGATATTTGGTGCAAGTACCTGATACATTTAAAACCTTTTCTACTTATGTTTTAAATAGTTTCTTCAGACATCTACAGCTTCTGCTACTAACCATCTCAGGTCAATGTCAGTAGGTGAGAATGTTAATGGTTTAGTATTATAAATTATTTTTCATTCTGGTGGTCTACATATGCAAGTTGACTGGAAAATTATCAGAGGTACTTTGTAATGGGCAGATATCTATCAAAAAGACATCTATTGATGAATAAACAGTCATAAATATCCCTGAAAAC